>SKCR01048012.1:0-40702 GCA_019454045.1 Zanthoxylum bungeanum | reverse complement strand
ATGGATGAAGACAAAGATGTGCCGATCATCCTTGGGAGACCATTCTTGGCAACAAGTCGAACTGTGATTGATGTACAAAAAGGAGAATTGACCATGAAAGTTCAGGACCAAGAAGTTACCTTCAATGTTTTCAAAGCCATGAAATTCCCGAGTTAAGAAAAAGAGGAAGAATGTTTCAGAATTGATGTTGTTGATAGTATCATTCATGATACTGATACAGTTCCCATGGACAAACTTGAAGCTTGTATCACCAACATGACTGACAGTGAGTTAGATGCTGAAATTCTGGAATGTATCAACTATCTTGACAAGCCATTTCGTTTCAAAGAGACACAACCAATTGAAAGTTTGGAACTACCGAAGAAAGACCGGATCAAGCCCTCGATTGAAGAACCACCACAGTTGGAGCTGAAGTTACTTCCGAGTCATCTCAGGTATGAAGAGTATGCCAACAAGAACGGTGGTGGATGAAGAGTATGCATGGACTACAGGAAGCTGAACAAAGCCACGAGGAAGGATCATTTTCCGCTACCATTCATTGACCAGATGTTAAATAGACTGGCAAGACATGAGTTCTATTGCTTTCTGGACGGATATTCAGGGTACAATTAGATTGCCATAGCACTAGAAGACCAGGAGAAAACTACATTTACATGTCCCTATGGTACTTTTGCTTTCCGCAGGATGCCATTTGGATTATGTAATGCCCCTGCCACATTTCAGCGTTGCATGATGGCCATCTTCTCAAACATGCTGAAGTAGAGTATGAAGGTTTTTATGGATGACTTTTCTGTGTTTGGAGATTCTTTTGACCATTGTTTGCAAAATTTGGAACATGTGTTATAAAGGTGCGAAGATACAAACCTGGTACTCAACTAGGAGAAATGCCACTTTATGGTGCAGAAAGACATTTTTCTTGGACACCGGATCTCACAAAAGGGGATTGAGGTAGACAAAGCAAAGATAGAGACAATTGAAAAACTACCTCCACCAACATCAGTAAAAGATATTCGAAGTTTTCTTGGACATGCAGGTTTTTACAGGAGATTTATCAAAGACTTCTCCAAAATTGCAAAACCTCTTTGCAATCTTCTGGAGAAGGATGTGCCTTTCAACTTCACCAAAGGATACCTGGAAGCTTTTGAGATCTTAAAACAGAAGCTGGTCTCTGCCCCCATCATAGTAGCACCAGACTTGACCATTCCATTTGAGGTAATGTGCGATGCTAGTGATTTTGCTGTAGGAGCAGTTTTGGGACAACGCAAAGCAAATATTTTCCACATCATTTACTACTCCAGCAGAAATCTGAATGAAGCTCAACTCAACTACACAACCACTGAAAAGGAGTTGCTTGCAGTTGTGTTCGTTTTTGACAAATTCCGCTCTTATCTGTTGGGTCCCAAAGTGGTGGTCTACACAGATCATTCAACAATCAAATACTTGATCGCGAAGAAAGATGCCAAACCCAGATTGATCCGTTGGATACTTCTTCTGCAAGAATTTGACGTGGAGATCAGAGACAAGAAAGGAACAGAAAACTAAGTGGCAGATCATCTGTCGAGGATCGAGAATGAAGAAACAGCTGGTAAAGAACTGTCAATCAAAGAAAATTTTCCAGATGAACAGCTGTTTGCTATAAAACAGTAGGAAGTCCCTTGGTATGCTGACTATGTCAACTACATAGTGTCAGGAAAATGGCCGTTGGAATGGACAACTCAGTAACGGAAGAAATTTTTCAAAGAAGTCAAGCATTATATTGGGATGAGCCGTGCCTGTTCAAACGATGTGTTGATCAACTACTGAGACGATGTGTTCCACATGAGGAGGTCAATAGTGTTCTGCAGCACTGTCATTCATCACCATACGACGGACACTTCAGTGGGAATAAAACTGTAGCCAAAGTCCTACAATCAGGTTTGTTATGGCCTACTCTTTTTAAACATGCTTATCTTTTTGCTCTTCAATGTGATATGTGCCAGAGGATGGGGAATATTTCGAGGAGAAATGAAGGAACGTTCCAAAACATTCTGGAAGTGGAGATATTCGATGTATGAGGTATAAATTTCATGGGACCCTTTGTTCCATCATTCGGAAACCTGTACATCCTGGTTGCTGTAGACTATGTTTCCAAATGGATTGAAGCAATTGCACTGCCATCTAATGATTCAAAAGTGGTGATCAAATTCCTTAAAAAGAATATTTTCACTCGCTTCGGAACACCTCGGGCAATTATCAGTGATGGTGGCCCATATTTCTGCAACATATATTTTGATGCACTCCTATCCAAATACGGAGTTACTCACAAGGTTGCCACAACCTACCATTCAAAGTCAAATAGACAAGTTGAAGTTTCAAACAGGGAAATCAAAATAATCTTGGAGAGAACCGTTGGATCAACAAGGAGAGAATGATCTACAAAATTGGATGATGCATTATGGGCCTACCGTACAGCTTACAAGACGCCCATTGGTATGTCCCCATATCGATTGGTGTTTGGGAAAGCATGCCATCTGCCAGTTGAGCTTGAACACAAGACGTATTGGGCACTGAAGAAGTTGAATCTTGATCCACAAGTTGCAGGAGAGAAAAGACTTCACCAACTCAATGAATTGGAGGAATTTCGCCTACAGGCTTATGAGAATGCCAAATTGTACAAAGAAAAGACCAAGAAATGACATGATCGAAAAATAGTGCACAGACAGTTGAAACCAAGACAGCAAGTGTTGTTGTACAATTTCACGGTTGAAACTTTTCCCTGGAAAGTTGAAATCAAGGTGGTCAAGTCCATTTATGATCACTCAGGTTTTACCATATGGAGCTGTTGAGTTACTGGATCCCAACACCAACAACACATTCAAAGTTAACAGTCAGCGTGTCAAGCACTACAAGGGAGAATCATTTGAGTGACAAAAAGAAAATGTCACACTTTCAGATCCAGCATAACGTTCAGGCAGTCACGTCTAGCTGACGACATTAAACTTAGCGCTCGTAGGGAGGCAACCTATGCAATTTTTGTATATATTGTGATTTGGTGTGATTTCACTTTGTGTGTTTAGTTTTTACAGGTTAAGTCATTTCAGAATGGAAGAAATTCTCGCAAATCTTCACAAGTAATTTCCTTCTCTCCCTAAAAAATCTCTAATGAAAGTTTACAAAGCTCGCTTGGAACGGATGAGACTACTGATGATCAAAGGTATTCCTACTGATATTTATTGGGTAATTGAAGAACGAGTCTGTTTAGCAGGTGAGTATTCAGAGTCTTGTAATTATTATTTACCTGGTTTTGGAAGAAGCATCTATGCAAAGATACATAGAGTTACGCAAATGAGTGTTTGTTACAAATGTGCACGTTGGAATTGTAACACTCGTTGTCGTTCTTAGGAATGGTGTCTGATAATCGCGAAGATAAAATTAAATTCATTAGGGATGGCATGAGTAAGGAGTCTTTAGATGATATATCTTCGACACTTGAGACGCATCCCAATGGATATGTTCATATAGCCATTCGTAATTTACATACACAATTCCAAAAGGAAAGACAACAGTTAAGTCTCGGGAATCTGACTAAAAAAGACCCTGTTTGCCAATTTATAAGAAAATTGGATGGGAAGCTTGTCCTTGACGCATAGATGTCAATCAAGCCGCTACTTTTCTTGTAAATATTATATCACTTTGTCTTTTCCTAATAATTGTAATTTGTTTTGTTTTCTCCGACAGGATCCAGACCTTTTTGACTATCACGATTTATTTTACTATTAACTAATAATTGTCATTTGGCAGGTACTCGTGCTATTATTTTACTCACCCTTTTCAGGTGTTATAAATTCAACTCATCATTGCACTTTTGAAGACATCCAGAGTAAAAAATGGAAGCCACTTCAGGAAGACGAGTTGAAAACATCTGTGTGTTTTGCGGTACTAGTGTTGGTGTTAAGCCACAATACATAGAAGCAGCAAAGGAATTGGGTCGCGTCTTAGCTGCAAGGAATATGCACTTAGTATATGGCGGAGGCAATCTTGGACTAATGGGGATCGTTTCAAAGGCCGTACAGGAAGGAGGCAGTCATGTTTTGGGAATCATCCCAAAACCCTTGGCAGAGGCAAATCTTATAGAACCATCAAACGGAAAGGAACTGATCGTGCCAGGTATGTCTGAACGATTGGTAGAAATGATTTACCGTGCTGATGCTTTTATTGCTTTGCCAGGTGGCTTGGGCTCATTGGAGGAAATTTTTATAGTGTTATCTTGGGCGAACCTGAACATACACCAGAAATCGCTTGGACTGTACAACATTGAAGGATTTTATGATTTTCTTTGTGTGTTTCTTGATGATGCTCGGAGAAATGGGTTCGTGTCAAAACCTATGAAAGAACTCCTCTATACTGCCAGAACTGCTCCGGATCTAATAGAAAAACTCTTAGCCTATGAACCACAAGTTGACCCTATCCTTTCAAAGATAAATTGGTCCGAGGACGATCGTGGTAAGAGGCGTCGGATTAATCTGGATCTTAACCTTTAATTTCCTGTAGAATTTCAGCTAACCAGGTATTATCTTCTAAACTCTTCTTCTACTGTTTAAGACATTGGGGACAATGTCTCATTTAGGTTTGGGGGAGGGAATTAGTTGATCAATACCTTGTTTTTAGTTTGTGTGTTATTTTTATTTTTAGTCCAAATTTTTTCGAAAAATACAAAAAAATTGAAAAATTTTCAAAAATTACAAATATATTTTGCGTTTTTGTATTTTAACTAAAAAGGTGAAATTGGTAAGAGATAGCTGAGTAAGGAGTTTCCACTCCTGAGACGTATCTCAAACCTATTTGGAAACAAGTTAATTTTTGTTTATTTCCTTTTGAATTATTCAATTTGTAAATTCTCCATAAAATTGACTAAAATGGATCTTCATATGCTCAGTTGACAGGTATTATCAACATGCATAGTAACATACAGACATGAACTGTAATTGAAAAGTTTATAATATTCAGTGCTCTAGTTTAATTGGAGGAAGCTTCTCAAAAAGCAATGGAGTAAAAAAAACATCTGAGATCCGAGTTATTAAGTCCGTAAGGGTGTTTTAACACCTAGTGCCTTAAAACCAACTGGTTTGGGAGTCACTGGCCCAAAGCTCGCTACATGGATCAAGGATGTTGCAAATATATATATATATATATATATATCTGAAGTCTGAGTAATTAAGTCTGTAGGGGTGTCTTAACACCTGGTGCCCTAAAGCCAACTGGTTTGGGAGCCACCGAACCAATACTCGCTACATAGACAGAAGATATTGTATATAAATAAAAAAATAAAATCAAAGAAAAAAATCAAAGAAAAAAATCAGAAAAATCAGAAAAAATTATTCCATTGCTGCAAAAAAAGTGTGAATTCTGATAAAACTTTAGGACAAAAATATTACTCTCTTATCAACTGCACTTATGACTGTTGTGGGCAAAAATGAGTTGTTTAATATTATGTTGGCTGTGTATATGGAGAATGGTAAATATAATCGGAGAATTTACTTATTCAGTAATTAAGAATAAAAAAAAACAACTAGTAACTTGGAGTAGAAGTTTCACCTGATTAGTCACTAACTTCTATATTCTTTTTTCTTTGTCTTTTTGCTTTTGTGTGCATTAGTTTCACTACTACCTTTTTACTTTTATAAAATGTTTGTGGGTATCATTGCTGTAAACCCTCACGAGACTACAACTCGTCCACTAGGGACACCGGGGTTTAAAGGCTTGTTGCATACGCTAAATGCAACCGTGATCCCTACGAAAATGACTTAGTTAAATTTTATTATGTTATTTTATTTTGTGTTTTGCTCGAGGACTAGCAAAATGTTAGGTTTGGGGGTGTGATGAGTGGTAAATCTATCACTATTTCCCACTCATTTAACTTAATATTTTGTATAGTTTCTTGAGTTTGTGAATATTTGATGTGTTTTGTGTTATTTTGTAGATAAATAAAGTTTCAGGACATTTTGGAGGTGATTTGGAGCAAAACAGTGAAAATTGGCAAAAAAGGGCATTTTGGTAATTTGGGCGAGTCGCGCGCCTAACGTGCGCCGAGTGCTGCTAACGTGCGCCGGGTTCACAAGTCAGAATCTAAAAAGTTGACTTTGCTAACGTGCGCCGTGCCACGTGTCATCATCACAGCCGATCCGCTAACATGCACCGTGACACATGTCATCATCCTAAGATGCCGACAATCATCATCTACGCTAAAATGCACCTTCCACGTGTCAACATCTCAGCGAATCACGCTAATGAGCGCCTGGACACGTGTCACCATCACATGTTGCCGACATTAATAATTCAACTGCCGACATAAGCGTGACACGAGTCACGATCTCGCGAAGCAAAGCAACGCGTGTCAGTGATCAACGCGCGTCGCGACGCGCACATGCCTTGGCATCGCGACGCCCATGGCCTACTGAGACCTATAAATTCAGCTCGATGCTTCAGTTTTAGATGTACCATTCCTTCTGAATTCTCTGCTTAGTTTCTCAAAATTTTAGTTTTGTAATTAATTTTAATTACATTTGTAATAATAATAGTAATTCTACTTTTTTTTAATAATAATAGTAATTTATTTTTACTTTTACAGTTTTACTATTCAACTATGAGGAGGTAACTTCTCCCTGCTAGGGTGAAAGGTAATTCTTTTACTATTGCTATTTAGAGTAATCTCCCTTTAATATAATATATAAACTATTTAAAACCTGACTTAATGAGGATACCGCCATATTGGTCGGTTGGTTATTCATTTTAATCTGGTTAAACCTGACTTAATGAGGATACCGCCAGATTGGTCGGTTGGTAATTAAATTTTCTTACCGCCTATATGGCAGGTTTATTTTGGTTCCGCCTATATGGCAGGTTTATTTTGGTTCCGCCTATATGGCAGATTTATTTGGTTTCCGCCTTTATGGCTGTTTATTGACAAATATTACCGCCTTAATGGCTGGTTGGACTTAATTTGACTTAATCAGGTTACCGCTTATATGGCTGGTTGGGAAAATTATCACAAGTATATATATTATATTATGGGAGATATCTAATAGTAAATAGTAGAAGTTAATTCCTTTTACCTTAGCATTTTATTTTATTGCATTTATTTTTCCATGTTTACTTTTAGTAATTTTACTTTATGTCTTTTAAGTTTTTACCAGCCCTACCTATGTGTTGTAACTAAGTTAGTTATCTAGGATTGTGATAAAATCTAATATCACTAGTTTATAAGGGGTTAGATTATAGTTTGGGTCATATAAAGATTTATTTATTGAGTCTTAATCTTAATGTTTTTATTACTGGCCACTAATAAAATTGACTAGGTAAACTTAAAATGAACTAGACATAGGGATTTTAAGTTTAAGACCTTAGACTCAAAGCCCACGATCTTCCTTGAAGATAGATAACCCTTTAATAGATTTCCTTACAGGATAGGAATATACCTGTCGGGCGGAGGTAGCCAAATTGGAACTTAATCTTAATGAATCCAGGTAATTTGGTTGACATAGACATATGGTTCAATTAGGTTATACTGGGTATTTATAATTGACCATCAGAAGATGCTTTTACATAATTTAGTGTTCCAGGTTAATAAATCAATATATTACCCAACTTTAAGATAACCACTTCATCTTTAAATAATATTGGAAGAAATGACAACCCTAGATAGTTTTATATAATTGAATTTTCATTAATCTACTTTCACGCAATTTTATTTACTTATTTTTAAATTTAGAATCATCACCATTTCAAATAAATCAAACAACATGTTAGATACTAGTAATCATTTGACCTCATAAAATCAATAGATTAGGTATTAAGTCCTCGTGGGATCGATACTTTTTATACTACTTGAATGATACGTGCGCTTGCGTTATACGCGTGTGTTTACGCACCGGTCAAGCGAGCTTTGGGCCAGTGACTCCCAAACTAGTTGGTTTTAGGGCACTAGGTGTGAAAACACCCTTACGCTTCTTACAATCATTATCAGACCAATTGATCTTGGAAAGGATAGGGTCAATTTGTGGTTCAAAGGCTAAGATTTGGTCAATTAAATCCTGGGCAGTTCTGGCAGTGAAGAGGTGTTCTTTTAGAGATTTTGATACGAATCGATTTCTCCGGGCATCATCAAGAAATACACAAAGAAAATCATAAAATCCATATGCGTTGAACTGTCCAATTGGTTTCTGGTGTATGTTCAAGTTCGCCCAAGATAGCACTGTAAAGATTTCCTCCATTGTACCCAAGCCACCTCACAAAGCAATAAAAACATCAGTACGGTTAATCATTTCTACCAGTCGTTCAGACATACCTGGAACGATCAGTTCTTCACCGTTTGATGGTCCTATAAGGTTCGCCTCCGCCAAAGGTTTTGGGATGATTCCCAAGACTTGACTGCCTCTATCCTGTACGGCCTTTGAAACGATCCCCATTAGTCCAAGATTGCCACCGCCATATACTAAGTGCATATTCCTTTCAGCTAAGACTCGACCCAATTCCTGTGCTGCTGCTACGTATTGTGGCTTAGTACCAACACTAGTACCACAAAAGACACAAATATTTACAACCCGTCTTCTTGAAGTGGCTTCCATTTGATGTATTTCTTTCTCTGCTCTGGATGCCTTCAAAAGTGCAATGATGAGTTTGTTGGGTTTCTATTAAGTCTCAAGGATCATTTATAAGCATAAAACACATGTGAATACGCAAAGGAGAATGGCGGAATCATACTCACAATGAACGGATTGGATGCTACGAAGAAAAAAACTTTTTATGCCCTTTGAGAAGATCCAAGGCTCACGGCAAACTCACTGTTTTTCTCCTCCATCTTCGGCCAAGGTCCTCCATGGATGTCTTCAAGCTCCAAGCTTCAACAATGGTGATTCCATGCTCATGAGATGGTTTCCCTATCACCTTGTATGCTTCCTTGTATGCTAGCACCTTGATGATTTGCACAAATCACCATCTTTATCCTTGCTATATTCGGCCTTGCCAAAAATGGAGAAGAAAGTTGGTTCAAAACCGAGAGAGGGAGATGAGGGAAAAGCTCAAAAACGTGAGCTATGTGAAAGAGATAGAAGAAATTGCTTTTTGTATATCTTAATTGATTTTCCAAAAATAATTAAACATATACCAATTTTTCAATATCAAAAAATCAAAAAGCAAAAGGCATTAAAGCCTTCCCAACTACTCACATCAAGTCACATCACTCATGAATAGTGACTGGTGTCAATCACTCAAAGTGAAAGACATCTATCACTTGATTGACGAATGATGTGACGCTAGATGCGTCTAACGATTTGACGCTTGATTTGACTTGCGTGCCGCACTCGAATTCGAAATGCGAATGCGCTCGCAAATAATCTCGGGCTCGGGTTCGTTAATTCCAAATTAACAAATTTTCCATTGCGTCGTAATTAAATCTAATTTAATTAAATAATCTTGCCTAGCATAATTACTATTCACGTCGCTAACAAATTAATTCTAAATTAATTCGTTCGTCCGAATTAAAATCCTATTTTAATTCCGCGTCGAAATCCAATTTCGTTTATATATCGAATATATTAATTTATCAATAATTCCAAATTAATTGTTCTCTCTCTTTAAATAATATTTTATCCCAGATAAAATATCTCTGTAATTAATCCCAGATTAATTTTCTCTCTCATCTTATTAATCCCAGATTAATAAAGTGCGAGTCATACATCATCGGTGAATATTCGGGAAGTGACCCATGAGATCCCTGGATATGTTGGCAGTAAATTCGGTTGTCGGACTATCCGAACACGTAAGTACCTAGTACTACGTTTATACCGATTTACAAGACAAGGTTGGCTTCTAGTAAAGCGCCATGCCTTCCCAATTCTCCAGAAACATGCTTACATGAATAAGCGATCTATATCAGGCGTAGTATACATAGTATTGAGTATTTTGATCCAATATCGGATGATCACGTGCTAGGCTTGGGGCTGGAATTGTGTCTGCCCCGTACGAAGCACATATCGGATGTCTGGTAACTAGTCTCTATAATCGGATATACATAACCTAGTCATAATATCCCGATAGCTGCAACATATAAGAGAACAAGTTTCGTATCCTACGTGATCATCATCTCCACTATAACTGAAGTGATACTTCTATCTTGACATCACACCCAATACACTACGATTCTCAATATACCCAGAAGAGGCATACACAGAACCGGGTAAAGCCCTGGATGACCAAAACCAAAGCATATTGATTGTCGCAAGTATTAGCGGTGCATGTCTCAGGTTAAGACCAAATACACCTACCCTGAATTCGGATTTCCATAGACACATAGTTATACTACCAATGGAATTCCGAAGGGGTCTATCCAGAGCGAAGCTGTTTTCCATACCATCGGTAAAACACAACCTCCTATTACACTTGCATGAGTATCCTATACCCAAATATATGAGAACTATGTCGTTGTACCCTCACAACATGCACAAGTGTAATACTAGTCTTTTACGCATTATCGATGTCCAATCTCGATAATACTCTGACTAGGGATATTTAATGATTTATCCTTCGTGGATTGATACTGTCTCATATCATTCTCAATCCAGGAACAAATCATAGGGACCTCCTATCATTTATACATCTAAGTGATCTAATCACAAATGATAAGAGTGCAATCTCATTTGTCACATAGTTAATTTGTACAACAACACCATGATCTGTACAAATAGTGACGCTATGGGTCATAATTGTCCAACATAGTTGAATTTATAGAACCTGAAAAATGGTGAGTAATATTAGCACTAGTACCTACGAAATGACAATTATTAGGTAAACAGTAAAATGTATCGTGAAAGTTAAAAAGATATGGATCCTGCCGGAGAAAATAAAATAAAAGAACAAAACAAATCATAATTATTAGGAAAAGACAAAGAGATATAATATTTACAAGAAAGTAACAGCTTGAATGACGTCTATGCGTCAGGGACAAGCTTCCCATCCAATTTTCTTATAAATTGGCAAACAGGGTCTTTTAGAGTCAGATTCCTGAGACTGTACTGTTGTCTTTCTTTACGAAATTATGCATGTAACATACGAATTTCATGATACACATATCCACTGGATGCATCTCAAGAGTCTTGGATATGTCATCCAAAGACTCCTTACTCAAGCCATCTCTAATGAATTTAATCTTATCTTCACGGTTATCAGACACAATTCCTAAAGAACGACAATGAGTATTACATGTCATGCGAGCACATTTTTAGCAAACACCCATCTTTTTAGATCTTCTCTTTTTAGCATAGGTGTTTTTTCCTAAACCAAGCAGATGTGAAATAAAAGATTCAGAGGACTCACCTGCCAATCGGACTCGTGCTTCAATAATCCAACGAATGTCGTTAGGAATACCTTTGATTATAAGTAGTCTCTTCCGTTCCAAGCGAGCTTTGTAGACTTTCATCAGAGAGTTTCGAGGGAGAGAATGAAATTGCTTGTGAAGATTAGCAAGAGCTTCTTCCATCCTGAAATCTGACTTTACCTACCCAAATGAAACACACCAAATCACAATATACACAAACTGCATGGGTTGTCTCCCAGCTAGCATTAAGTTTAACATCATCAGCTAGACATGACTGCCCGAACGTTAGGCTGGATCTGAAAGTGTGACACTTTCTTTTTGTCGCTCAAATGATTCTCCCTAGTATTGCTTGACACGCTGACTATTAACCTTGAATGTTTTGTTGGAGTCGGGATCATGTATCTCAACGGCTCTATCTGGTAAAACCTTGGTGATTAAGAATGGACCTGACCATCGTAATTTTGGCTTCCATATGAATAGTTTCAAGCTTGACTTGTTTAAGAGTACCTTCTGCTATGGTTCTAGTTGTATACGCACTAACTTTTCATCATGTCTCTTCTTGGCCTTTTATTTGTACAATTTGGCATTCTCAAAAGGCTGTATGTGAAATTCCTCCAATTCATTAAACTGGTGGAACTGTTTCTCTTCTGTTGCTTGTAGTGTAAGAATAGGCTTATTCAGTGCGCAATACGCTTTATCTTCAGGCTCCACAGGCAATTGACATGCTTTAAGTTTGTCAATAGAACTTTGCCTTTCGTCAGAATTCTGGACGGTACTATGTATCACATCAAGTCTGAAACATTCCTCATTCTTTTCATCATCCGGGAAATTCATGGCCTTGAAAACATATAATGTTACTTCTTATTCCTATACCCTCATGGTTAGTTCTCCTTTTTGTACATCAATGATGGTTTGACCTGTACCCAAGAATGGTCTCCCGAGGATAATCGACACGTCTTCGTCTTCCTCCATATCAAGGACAATAAAATCTGCTGGGAAAATAAATTTGTCAACCTTGACCAGCACATACTCAACTACACCTCTCGGAAATACGAGCGTTCGATTAGCAAGTTGCATAGAGACTAAGGTAGGCATTGTTTCTTCAATTTGTAATTTCCTGAAAATAGAAAAATGCATCAAGTTGACACTCGCACCTAAATCACACAAAGCCTTACCGAAGTCATGTTCTCATATGGTGCAAGGAACAATGAAACTACCAGGATCTTTCAAATTTGGGGGAAGCTTCCTTTGAATGATGGCGATGCATTCTTCTGATAATGCTACTGTCTCGTAATCTCCCAATCTCCGTTTTCGTGAAAGAACGTCTTTCATGAATTTGATATATCTAGGCATTTGTTCCAATTCTTCTGCAAATGGAATGTTGATATGCAGCTTTTTAAAGATCTTCAGGAATCGAGCAAACTGTTTGTCCAGTTTGTTTTTCCGAAGTCACTGTGGAAAATGTGGAGGTAGAGTGATTCTTTTTAGTTCTTTTTCTTTTGCTTCTTTTTCCTCCATCTGTGGAACTGCATCTTTTGGAACTTCTTCAATGGATGCCTTGATTCCAATATCTTTGTTGATTTCAGTACCACTTTTCAAAGTTATGGTTTGACATTGCTCCTTCCATCGGTTCATTGGATTTGGTTCTGTGTTGCTGGGAAGATATCCTAGCGGTCTGTAACTCTGAGCATTGGCCAGTTTTCCAATTTGATTCTCCAGTGCTTTTATAGAAGCAGATTGGCTCTGAATCATAGCATCATATTTTTTTAACTAGGCTAACACTTCTGCTATTTCTGGTTCATTTGCCTGCTCCTGGCATTTGTTCTGTTGCTGTTGGAATCCGAGTGGTGGATAGTTCTTTTGCCCTGAATTGTTGCTCCATGAAAAATTGGGATAATTCCTCTACCCTAGGTTGTAGGTGTTGGAATATGGATTGTTCCACTCTCTGTTGAAATTGTTGACATAATTCACCGTCTCTTCTTGTTGATTTGGCTCTGGTGCTCCTCCATATGGTGAACTTGTGGATACAATATTGCTTTGCGTGCTGAGAGTCTCCATGAATTTGCATATCTGATCCAGCTTGGCGTTGACTACTGTATTGGCTCCAACTTCATAAATTCCTGCAATTCTTTGGATCATGCTCATTTTTGTTGGCCACAAGGAATTATTGTTGGTCATTTCTTTGATTAGGTCTCAGGCTTGATCTTCTCATTTGCCATTAAAGCTCATTCAGCATCAACATCAATTATGGTTCTCATCAGTCCAGAAAGTCCATTATAAAATGTTTGGACTTGTAGCCATTTTGGAATCTCATGGTGAGGACATTTCCAGAGCAAATCTTTGTACCTTTCCCAAGCTTCGTAGAGAGTTTTCGAGTCAAGTTGTACAAAGGATGTGATGTCATTCCTTAATTTTCCTGTTCTAGCTGGTGGAAAATACTTTGCAAGGAATTTGGTGGCTATAGTGTTCCAAGTTGTGATGGAACCTGCTGGTAGTGAATGTAGCCAAGCTTTAGCGCTTTTTTTTTCAAGGAATATGGGAAAACACGCAGTCTCATAGCTTCTTCAGCTGCTCGGTTGTAATTGAAAGTGCCACAAACCTCCAGGAAGTTGCTGATGTGGGCACTAGGATCTTTAGTTGCATTCCCCCAAACTAAACTGACTGATGAATCATCTGGATGCATGTTTTGATGTCACATGCATTTGCTGGTAAGGGAGGAAGTACAATACAAGAAATGAGGTCGTCAACCACTGGAATGGTTCTGTCTCGAATAGAAATTGGTGGTGCAACTTCTAAAGGTTCAGGTTCCATGTTAACGATTGCTTCTTGGCCTTCTCGCCTTTCCCTTCTCAATTGTCTGATGGTTCTTTCAATTTATGGGTCAAGCGATCAGAGTTCAAAGCTTCAGGTTCGTCTCATGTAGTGTCTGAGAACCTGAAACAAAAGAAAACATAAATAATAAGAAAAAGAAAATTAGACACAAGTAACGGTATCTAACCTCAAAACTAATAGTGAAAAGATAAATAAGTACCCAGCAACGGCACCAAAAACTTGACCGATGCGAAATCACACGCGTCTAACGCAAGCGCACGTATCGTTTAAGTAGTATAAAAAGTATCGATCCCACGAGGACTTAATATCTAATCTATTAATTTATGAAGCCAAATTTTTACGAGTATCTAATGAATTGATTGTTTGATTGGAATGGTGATTTTAAATTTAAAACAAGTAAATAAATTTATGCGAAAGTAGACTTAGGAAAATTCAATATTAAGAAACTACCCAAGGTTGTGAATCCTTCCAATATCTTTTAAAAGATGAAGTGGTTATTTTATGTTTGTGTAATATATTGATTTACTAACCTGGAACACGAAATTATGCAAAAGCCTCTGTCGATGGTCAGAAGCAAATACCCAGTGTAACCCAATTAAATCATATGTTTATGTTAACCAAGTTACCTGAATTCATTAAGATTAAGTTCCAATTTTGGTTACCCCCGCCCGATAGGTACATGTCTATCCTGTAAGGAAATCAATTAAAGGGTTATCTATCCTCAATGAAGATCGTGAGCTATTAAGTCTAAGGCTGAAACCTAAAATTCCTTTGTCAAGTTTATTTTAAGTTTACCAAATCAATCTTATTAGTGGCCAGTTAACAAGACGCATTAAGCTTAAAACTTAATAAGAAAACCTTTATATTACCCAAACTATAAAATAACCCCTTATAACCCGGTGATATTGGATTTCATCACAACCCTAGATAACGGGCTTAGGTACGACACATATTTACAAAAAGCTTAAAAATAAAAGACATAAAGTAAATTGCTGAAAAGTAAATGCTAGAAATTAAAAAGGAAAAAATATAATGAAAGAAAATGCTGGGGTTAGAGGATCCACTTTTATTACTACTATTTTAGATATATCCCTTAATATAATATATTAACTTGTGTGATATTACCAACCAGCCATATAGGCGGTAGCCTGATTAAGTCAAATTAATAATTAATTACCAACCAGCCATGTAGGCGGTATCCATGCTTAGTCACGTTAAAACCAATTTATAATTAATTACCAATCGGCCAATATAGCGGTATCCTCATTAAGTCAGGTTTTAAATAGTTATTATATTATAATTAAAGGAGATTAATCTAAGTAGCAATAATAAAAGCTTTACCTTTTACCCCAGCAGTGGAGAGTTACCTCCTCATTGTGTAAAAGTAAAAACTGAAAAAAGTAAAGAAAGGTAAATATTGTGCGTAAAAGTAAATTGCGTAAAAGTAAATTAAAATTAATTACATAACTGAATTAAAACAAACAAGATACAATCCTTTTAGTATTCTCAAGGAATTACAGAGAGAAAAGTATGAACTAAAATGGAAAAATCGGCATGAATTTATAGGCCTTAGCAAGCTGTGCGCGTCGCGATGCGCCACCCTTTGTATGTCGCGACGCGCCATAATTTACGGTGCCAAATGCGGCACTGTTGACATGTGGTAGGGCGGCGTAGCAGCTGAATGATTGTGCTGATGTGGTGATGACGTGGCGATGATTGTCAGCAGCATGTGATTATGACACGTGGCACAAGATGATTGGCTAAAGATGACGTGGCTGACACGTGGCAAGCTGACTCGTCATGTGACTAATGTGGACGCCACATGGCTGACACGTGGATGACACGTGGCGATGGCGATTGTTGGCAGCATGTGATGGTGACACGTGGCAGGGCGCATGTTAGCAGATCTGTTGTGATGATGACACGTGGCAGATGTATTTTAGCAGGTGGCGCACGTTAGCAGACTTCTCAGATTGTTACATGTGGCTCGGTGAATTTTAGGAGGCGGCGCACGTTAGCGGTCGCGGCGCAGAAGGCTTGCGCGTCGCGACACGCGAAATTATAATTTTTCCCTTTTGTCAGTTTTTCACTGTTTTGGCCCCAAATTGCTTTCAGAGTCCTGAAACTTTATTTATCTACAAAATAACACAAAACACATCAAAATATTCACAAAACTCAAGAAACTATAAAAAATATTTGGTCAAATGAGTGGGAAATAGTGATACATTTACCACTCATCACCTAGGATCTCATAAGATCATCAAGAAACATGAAACAAAATTTCTAAGCTTAAGGAGTTGAAGAATTACCTTTAATCCTTATTTTTCCTAAGCATTTTCTTTGATTTTCTTCTTTTCTTTCCTTGAACCATCAAGAAATATTTGAGAGGTATTTGGGAGCTCTTATTCGGCCTTGGTGGGTTTCTAAGTGAAGAAGAAAAAATTTCCAAAATAAATGGAAGAGGAACCGACTTTCAAGGGGCATTTTTGTCCTTTGGAAAAATTTAATCAAATTAAATTATATTAAACTTTATATTAACCAATCAATTTGGCACACATAAAGTTTAATTAAATCATTCCATGTGTAACAATAATAATTGGACAAATTTCATAACATTTATGAAATTTTTTTATTAATTAATCATTTAAATATTTAACAATTAAATATCTAAATAATAAAATTAATATAATTATTATTATATATGTATTTTTATTTACAATAAATAAAAAATACATATATTTATGGCATGTGTCAAAATCTCATTTGACGAATAATTAATGTGTATCTAATCGTATTATTGTGATATTTTATATCGTACCGCAAGTGTATGGTGTCAAGTTTTAGTATAAATCAGTGAAAGAGTGTCGAACCCACAGGGATTGCGTTAACTCATACTAAATAATACAATTGATAATCCTAACTTTATTTAGAAAATAAATAATAAATATTTTAATAAATAAATATAAAATAGTTATATAGGAGGAACTAATACGATAGAGATTCTAGATCCTGATTTCACTTAACTGTCACCTATGTATTTGTTATGCCAATTAATCCTTGTTCAGTTATATTGTTTATAAGTCAAGACTACGAAATTATCCACTTCCTCTCTCGAGTGCCGAGTGAAAATATCATCAACTACAGACTTCGATATCTCTATAAAAATCTAATAGTTAACAACTCATTACGCTTTGTGATTCTATGTTAACGACTTCAAAGGAACTACAGATTCTCTCGAACTCTATAAAATCCTAGGTCATATTCTCTAGATCCATTCAAAATCCCCTCTCTCGAGTGATAGATTCTAAACATATATCATCATATTTGTGGCCAGCAAACACAAGGCATTAAACTTAAAAGAATATAAATAACTCAATAAAACTTCATAACAAAATCGACAATCAATAACAAGGTTCAAGCATCGATTACATCATTCTACAGAATTAAGGAGCTAGTTCATGACTAAAGATAAAAACAATGATAAACAAGTCATGAATCTAATGGAAATCATTAGAGTTATAAGAAAGAAACAAGAAGATAAAACCCGAATTGAATCTCTCCCTCTTCGGACGTCGCCGTCTTCGTCTCCTCTTTTTGCTCTTCAATCCTCCTCCTTGGATCTCTAAAAATATGTATTTTGGTGTTTTGTGCTGTGTATTAGCCTCCCTTTTGAGTTGTGGACGAACTAAAGTCTTGGGGTCATTAAACATCTAAAAAACCCTAAAATCTTACTTCTGGTGCGCGCGGGTCGCTGCGTCGCCTGGGCTTGGCGCTGCGGTGCCAAAGCCCCTGGATTTTGTATGGAACGCATAGAGCTCTTTGATTAGATGCAAATTGATATATTATGGGTCTTATAACTCTTTCTAGATCAAAAGTTATAGCCTTTTAAATTCAGTGCGCATCTTATGCTGGTTTTACCTATTCTTGAGTCCGATGCTTCTAATAGGTCCCGAAACACGCGTAATTGGTCCATTCTTCATGTTCTAATGATTCCTACAAACAAGACATAAAATGAACTATAAATGACACTAAATGACTCGAACCATAATAAAATAATAGACTAAGGATGTCGGAATAAGTGGGTATAAATCGCACTTATCAAACAACCCTAAACTAATATTTTACTAGTCCCGAGCAAAAGACTAAATTAAAACTAATTCAAATAACAAATAAAAATAACTAAATTAACTAAGCCACTTTCGTAGGGATCACAGTTGTATTTAGCGTATGCAACAAGCCTTTAAACCCCTAGGCGGCCCTAGTGGACGAGTTATAGTCTCGTGAGGGCTTACATCGACGATACCCACAAATGTCATTCACATACAATCATGCAAAAAGATAAAACTAATAAATAAGATAGTCCTGATAGTTGTACATAAAATTGTCTTCAAAGAATGCTTATCAATGAAATCAGAGAACCTTCAAAGTATGGAATTGCGACTCAAATCTAAGTTCTTGAATAAATTATCTAAGCCAGATTCACAGTGTGTGTGTGTAAAGGTTCATTCACAGCTTGACTCATAAGTATGTCAACTTGATGATTTCGTCTCAAAAATTGAGATCCGATGGGTCAAACAACCTAGATATCTCAAATTTATTCTGCATTTTCCTTTCTTTGCTTCGTATGTTATGATTTTATTTTATTTTATTTTATTTTTTTTCATTTTTTCAATCATTTTTTTACACACCTATCCTTTAAGGTAGCATTTCTCCTCATGGTGGTCCTAACACTCGCCCATGGGTAGCTTCACGCTTATCAGTTATAAGTGGTTTTTTTTCTTATCATACCATACATCATAAATTAGCATATTGAGATAGATATCTAAGCAAACGGTCATTCATCGGTATGTAATTTCTTCAACTAGTCACTTTGTCAACTACTTAAGTTCTTACTGCTAAAAACCTATTTTTAAGTGCTTACGAGTCTAACCTAGATCATCTACTCAAGGCATCAGATAAAAATCAATTGGGACTTATCGTTTCTAAAATTTCATCAAAAGCAATCAAAATTCATCATTAGACTTATGCTTTACTATCAAAGACATAAAAACAAAATTAATTAATTAATTTTTTTAGAATAAAAAAATAAATAGCAGGAAAACATGTATACACCCTCAAACTTAAAACTTGCTTTGTTCTCAATGAAAGATAAATATAAAGAAACCAGATTAAGGAAAAACACTACCGTGCATGGAGTTGATCAGACTCCTGTTGGTAAGAATTTGGTTGCGCGTGCTTTGTGTGTCTCGTGCTACATGTATAAATAGCATGCAAAATGAATAAATAAAGAATAGCACACAATAAAAATAAAAATAAAAATAAAGAAAATAAATAAATGCAAGGGTTGCCTCCCCGCTAGCGTTAAGTTTAACGTCTTCTGCCAGGCGCAAGTAAGTAAAAATAAAATAAAATAAAATAAATATAAACTAAAAATAAAAGATAAAAATCTACATTAAAGCTAAGATTACTTGCTAGTAGTATTAATGTGAATTAAACAAACAATCCCCGGCAACGGCACCAAAAACTTATTGTGATATTTTATATCGTACCAGAAGTGTACGGTGTCAAGTTTTAGTATAAATCAGTGAAAGAGTGTCGAACCCACAGGGATTGCGTTAACTCGCACTAAATACTACAATTGATAATCCTAACTTTATTTATAAAACAAATAATAAAGATTTTAATAAATAAATATAAAAATAATTATATAGGAGGAACTAATACGATAGAGATTCTAGATCCCGATTTCACCTCGCTGTCACCTATGTATTTGTTATGCCAATTAATCCTTGTTCAATTATATTGTTTATAAGTCAAGACTCCGAAATTATCCTCTCTCTCTCTCGAGTGCTGAGTGAAAATATCATCAACTATAGACTTCGATATCTCTATAAAAATCTTATAGTTAACAACTCATTACGCTTTGTGATTCTATGTTAACGACTTCAAAGGAACTACAGATTCTCTCGAACTCTATAAAATCCTAGGTCATATTCTCTAGATCCATTCAAAATCCCCTATCTCGAATGATAGATTCTAAACATATATCATCATATTTTTGGCCAGCAAACACAAGACATTAAACTTAAAAGAATATAAATAACTCAATAAAACTTCATAACAAAATCGACAATCAGTAACAAGGTTCAAGCATCGATTACATCATTCTCCAGAATTAAGGAGTTAGTTCATGACTAAAGATAAGAACAATGATAAACAAGTCATGAATCTAATGAAAATCATTAGAGTTCTAAGAAAGAAACAAAAAGATAAAACCCGAATTGAATCTCTCCCTCTTCGGACGTCATCGCCTTCGTCTCCTCTTTTTGCTCTTCAATCCTCCTCCTTGGATCTCTAAAAATATGTATTTTGGTGTTTTGTGATGTGTGTTAGCCTCCCCTTTTGAGTCGTGGACGAACTAATGTATTTATAATAAAGTCTTGGGGTCATTAAACATCTAAAAAAACCCTAAAATCTTGTTTCTGGTGCGCGCGGGGCACCACGGCGCCTGGGCTTGGCGCTGCGGTGCCAAAGCCCCGGGATTTTATATGGAACGCATAGATCTCTTTTCGTAGATGCAAATTGATATATTATGGGTCTCATAACTCTTTCTAGATCAAACATTATAGCCTTTTTAAATTCAATGTGCAGGTGATGCTGGTTTTACCTGTTCTTGAGTCCGATGCGTCCAATAGGTCCCGAAACACGCGTAATTGGTCCATTCTTCATGTTCTAATGCTTCCTACAAACAAGACATAAAATTAACTATAAATGACACTAAATGACTCGAACCATAATAAAATAATAGACTAAGGATGTCAGAATAAGTGGGTATAAACCGCACTTATCACTTATTATGTATCAAATACAAATACACAATAATTACGATCGGCCAAAATCCCCTAATGTATGTGTTATCGTTTAACCGATTCAACGATTCGATTTTACTCACTTAATCCGATGAAGTATTATGAATAATCTGTATTATTCATATCGCGTTGCCCAAGTGCTCGACGAGTACACTTCATATGGTGAGACTCTCTAAGTTTAGGTTTATCCATCACAAAATCCAATTTCGTGTCCATAATCCACCCACTCATGGATTATGACGACCACGGATAATCTCGATAAACTATGCAAGTTGAGGTCATTGCATATGTTTAATCCGTCCGTCATAGGCTATCCATATTATACATGGGATATAGATAAAAAATGTAAAACCCGTTTGGTATAATATAGTCGACTTTCAATTTACGATCTCTAAATAACACTCAGAACTGATTTCGGAAGTTATACCACGGCCATGGATTTACTAGATCGTAAACACGTGAGGATGCATATGCCCTGTATACAGGACTGACGGATTCTATCTTGATACGCACTGGATATCATAAGCATCAGTCCACACCCAACGAACATGCAAAGGTCTGATCATGAATAGATCGTTGACGTGACTGCCATCAAAGTGTGGAGGATAACTCATAAATCCCACTATGGTATCTCAAGTCAAATGACCACTATGCTCGCTCAACTCAAGAAGATTCCTATTGACGTTGGTGTACCATCTACTAGAAATCTTCAGTAAGTCATTCAATGTTTATCAAATAAACACCTACATGTCTATACGAGTCTCCCGAGACTCATGTTTCATTGGGATAAACCATCGGACTAAGTCACGATATACGACATATACTAGTCTCAGCGGATCTTACTAACCGACCTGTGTTGGTAAATCTTGACCAGGAACTTTATTTAATGATATATATCTAATAATGTGCTTCCTAATGTCAATTACAAACTACGTTGTAACTACGCACTATATTATAAATCATAGGGTCTTTGTCTAATATACATGTATCACTAAACCAGATTTAGTTTCAATCTAATCATAATTAGATATCTAATCGCAATTAGATCGAATAAGTGTATAAAAGACAATGGTGCTACCATTAAATTAGTAATATTATGGAAAATAGAATTGCTCGTATTCATGAATCAGATATAAATACGATCCGGATTGGCACTCCGAGCACCGACCCTAACACTCTAGATGTTTGTTGGGTGTGAACCGATGCACTCAGTAATCAAGTACGAAGCAAGGTAGGATTTGTCGGCCTATATGTGTACCATAAGAGGTTTAGGTATCCATGTGAGTAAAGTCATGATTCTTAAAGACTTTGGCCAAAGCCGATCACCTAGGGTGTATCGCATCATTTGTAAAGAATCGTGGACAAGTCAACATGAGATGTGCACCTTGGAAACTCGATGGTGTATTTTATGTTTCCGAAGCACAACTCAGATAGCCTGTGACATAGGGATTGTTAAACATATTTGATGACCTCGACTTGTATAGTTCAGAAAATTCGTTCGTGTTCTTCATGAATTCGGAGGTGGCCGAATTGCGTACATATTAGCTAGGCGTATATGATGAACGTGTCTGAACTTAGAGAGTCCCAATATAAGTGTACTCGTTGAGCACTTGGGTAGCCGATTAATTTTGATAAAATATAATATTCGATATTATAATTATCAACTAAGATAATCAAGTGTTATTGGATAACATTGATTATTTACTTTGACCTAATTGAATTAATTGGATTAATTCAATAATTACACAAGGGCTTAATTGTAAAATCATAATTAATTGGATTAAATCAATGTGGCAAACATTTAACTAATCTATTTCCTAATCCTTGGCTTGATTTAATTGGATTAGATGAAAGTGGGAGACAATGGAGATTAGTCGCACCTAAATATACATATTTGGACAAATTAGATTAAGCCCACTTAAAAGTTGATTACAACTTTTATTAATTAAAAATTTCCTAAGTTTTTATATAAATAACAAGCTTTAGGATGGTTTTAATTACAAATACAAGTACAAACATAATTAAATTCTTGAGAGATTAGCCTAAGTTAGAGAAGTGTTTAGAGAAGCTTGTAAGGTCTCTACAACATTTCATATAGGAGAAATCAAGATTGGATCTTGTAGTGAAGCTTAGAAGTATTGGAAACAAGATTGGATCTTGGAGTCAAGCTTGCACACCTTGGAGGTTCTCCAACAATTTACAACAAATGAGAAGTAGATTAGATCTTACATCAAGCTTACTAGGTAATGTTAGTTCTTCTCCAAAGCTATATTCATTTGTGTATTAGATTCATGATCACATAGCTTAATGTTGAATAAGGCTAATCAATTGTGTTAGGATTGTTGAGTTCCTAATTAGGTCACAAGAATCATCCAAAACAAGCAAGAAATCGCATGAATACATCAAGGAATAATGGCGGAAACATATACTCACAATGATTGATTTGAGATGCAAAGAACACAAGTCTTTTTCTTCCTCCATCAAGCTCGGTTTTGGCCATCTTGGAGCTACTGAACTGCACGGTGTTGGGCTGTGAAAATCCTCAAAATTTCGGCCATTAAAGACCTCCATTAAAGCTCCAAGCTTTGAGATTCCAAGCTCACAAACTCACTTCCCTATCACCTTAATATAACCCATGTGTGTGTGCTAGCACCATATGTTCTTCCTTGTTTCTCATAGATTCGGCCATAAGCCAAAAATTTGGGAAGAAATCGGCTCAAAGCCGTGAGAGGAAGAAGGAGGGAAAAAGAGGGAGATGAAAAAACGTTAAAGGGAGAGAGAGAGAGAAAAAGTGCAATTAGGTTTATATATATTTTAATTTCCAAAATTAATAATAATAACACCTTTTACCACTTTTCATCTCTATTAAAAAAATTCCTTTTACTTTTCAAAAAAGCAAAAGTCAAAAAGCAAAAAGTGCTTTTCAATCAGCTATCACTATTCACATCAAGTCACTTTAATAAAGTGACAACATGTCATGTCACATCACTCAAAGTGACAAGTGATTTGACAATTGATTCGACTAGTGATTTGACGCTTGATGTGACTTGCGTGCCGCGCTCGAATTCGAAATGCGAATGCGCTCGCAATCAATCTCGGGCTCGGGTTCGTTAATTCCAAATTAACGAATTTTCCGTCGCGTCGTAATTAAATGATTACGCCTAGCGAATTCACTATTCACGTCGCTAACGAATTAATTCTAAATTAATTCGTTCGCCCGAATTAAAATCCAATTTCAATTCTGCGTCGAAATCCAATTTCATATAATATATCGAATATATTATTTTTACCGATTAATTCCAAATTAATCGTTCTCTCTCTTTAAACGATATTTTATCCCAGATAAAATATCTCCGTAATTAATCCCAGATTAATTTTCTCTCTCTTCCAATTAATCCCAGATTAATTAAAGTGCGAGTCATACGTCATCGGTGAATCTTCAGGAAGCGACCCATGAGATCTCCGGATATATTGGCAGTAAATACGGTTGTCAGACTATCCGAACACGTAAGTACCTCGTACTACGTTTATACCGATTTACAAGACAAGGTTGGCTTCTAGCAAAGCGTCATGCCTACCCAATTCTCCAGAAATATTCTTACAGGAATATATAGATCTGTATCAAGCGTAGTATACCGTAGTATTGTGTATATCGGCCCAGTATCGGATAGTCACGTGCTAGGGCTGGGGCTGGATAAGTGTCTGCCCCGTCCGAAGCACATGTCGGATGTCTGGTAACTAGTCTCTATAATCAGATATTCATGACCTGGTCATAATATCATGATTGGATGCGCATCACTCAAGAGCACTAGTACCGTATCCTGCGTGACATCATCTCCACTATGACTGAAGTGATACTTCCGTCTTGACATCACACCCAATACACTACGACTCTCTGATAAACCCAGAAGTGGTGTACGCAGAACCGGTTAAAGCCCTGTACCACCAAGACCAAAGTCTATCGATTATCGTAAGTATTAGCGATGTAAGTCTCAGGTTAAGACTATACACACCTACTTGAATTCGGCCTCCCATAGACACATAGTCATAATACCAATGGGATTCCGAGGGGTCTATCCAGAGCGAAGCTGTTTCCCGTACCATCGGTGAAACACAACCTCCTATCGCACTTGCATAAGTATCCAATACTTAAATATATGAGAACTATGCCGTTGTGCCCTCACAACGCGCACAAGTGCAATACTAGCTTATTCCGCATTATCGATGTCCTGTCTCGATAATACTACGACTAGGGATATTTAATGATTTATCCTACGTGGACTGATACTGTCTCATATCATTCTCCGTCCAGGAACAAATCATAGGGACCTCTCATCATTTATATATCTAAGGTGATCTAATCACAAATGATAAGAGTGCAATCTCCTTTGTCACATAGTTAATTTGTAAAACAACACCATGATCTGTACAAATAGTGACGCTATGGGTCATATTATCCAACAATCTCCCACTTGGCACATAGCCAGTCACTCGAGTGTCTAACACCCTAACTATGTACGGTTGGCTCAAACTGCTGAGAAAAGGTTTTCTTCAGCGGATTTGCATGATTATCATCCGATGCGATTTACATGATCATCACATCGCCACGATGTATGATCCGAACGAATCAGATGAATATAGAAGTATATATCTGGATCGTCGATGAGACCTTTAATTCCTTAGTCTGTGTTGACGCCTAGCTCAGCCACTAACAGAACTATATCTAATCTAATTAGATTTATTATCAAACCAAATAGCTTTTATTGCTGCCTCAGCTGCAGCAATAATCCGTATTTGTTGTTTATTCGGCAACAGAATCTTGCTCGGAAGATTTCCAGCTCACTGTTCCGTTATTCAAACTATATAGTACCGTTTGCGACTTTTAGTCGTCTTTATCGGTTATAGGAAACTTGCTACAGTGACCCCAGTCACTTCAAGTTCTCCTTCTCCATAGACTAAGACAGCATCCTTAGTTCTCTAAGATACTAACGGATGTTCTTAACATTAATCCAGTGACTATCACTCGGATTGGCCTGTTTGTGAATCCATATGCTCAAAGCGTATGATACACCAGGTCTCGTACATTTTCAATGTACGGTTTCTAGGAGAGTATTGCAAAAGCCAAGCTTTCGCCGATATTTATTTTATGGGAATATCATTTCCAAGAAATGACGTATTATCATTATTTTATAGGACAGCCACTGTCAGTGCGCTCCCACTAACCCTCTTATTTACACAAGAATCATTTTCGTTTTGAATTAAATCATATACCATTATGATTATATCAAAACGATAATTCCAAGAACCTAATGCTTGCTTCAATCCAATCATAGATCGAATAACAAGCATTATCCAAATGGATTTACCGTGGCAACAGGTAAAAGGTTGAATCATAATCAACACAATATTGATAACGATACCTTTCCGTTAAAGCCTTGCTTTATACGTTGGTATGTTGCCATCCATGTATGTCTTCCTAGAAGACATATAGTACCAATAGGCACAATGCCTTGTGGTACATCAACTAGTATCCAAACTGGTTGATATACATGGAATCCATTTCGGATTACATGACACTTTGCCATAATTAGGGAGTTGATACCTTGTATCACTTCCTCATACGTAGTCAGTTAGTATTCCTCAATAAGATAGACATCTTTATGAGGTGCGATCAGAAACCCATACCCCAGGTTGTTTTCTGACTCTTTATCCTACCTACGTGGTTCTTGTGTATTCGAAGATTAATGGTAATAGTCTCATCCTTGATGAACTATTTGTGTTCCATTAAGATTCGGTGCCTTGAACAGTATTACTCCGATTTCCATCGAGTTATACTATCCTCCCACTTACCACTGCATATCGGTATTCCTATCAGGAAAAACGTATGGTGAGCAACAATCTAATTGTTCTCTTGTGAGGTGTATAAGTACAATACTTACGGTATCCCTAGGATGACCTACATTTGGCACTTATCCTATTTGGGTTTTAGTTTGGTATCATCCAAACATATGCCTAGCATACCCAAATTATCAGGAATGAGAAACCCGGTTTCTTTCCCGTTCATATCTAATATATAATCTGTCAAACAGATTTTATGGAACCTTATTCAAAATAAGTTCTTGCACTGTTTAGCATATCCGTCGAAGGAAATGGTAGCTCAGAGCGACTCGTGATTAACCTTATCATGTCTAACAAAATTCGGTTAATCTGTTCGGACACACCATCAAACTGACGTGTTCCGGGAGGAGTCCTTATTTGAAAGAATATTATACTCTTTCAAATATACTAGAAACTTATTATTTAAGTATTATTCATTACGGTCTTACCGTGACGGTTTAATACTTTAGCCGATCTATTTGTCTATTTCATGTCGAAACTCTAAAAGTTTCCGATTTGTGTTTCAAAAGAAACACATAACCATACGCGATGCCACATCCGTACAGGTCACGAAATATTCATATCCATATCTAGCCTAGCTAGACATGGGCCCACTTGCTTCACTATGAAGTAGGGCTAACAGATCGGTGGCATTTACACTTTTACCAAGTAAATAGTGTTTTAGGCACTTTGCCCAAATAGACTAGATTCGTAGACTTTATTTGAATGGAATCAAATCAGTCATGGTATCCGCTCTTCAAAAGTGCGGATATACGATTCTTGTTTATCAGTGTCACTGACAACTATGCCACAATTAAGTTTCTTAACTGATCAAATCAATTTGAGCTATTTATTTGTCATGTTATATATTGAGATATCATTTATATTCAAAATATAAATTCTGTTATTCACATCTAATGTGTTTATCTCAATATCATCTTTATATAATAAAACACTTTAGTGTTCTAGAATATAAGGTACACCCGCAGCGGGTTATACGCGATATCGAGATAATGTTTCTAGTCAAACTAGCTACATTATAACAGTTTCTAAATTTAAGTACTAACCCGAAGGTAGTTCCTAAATTCAGATATCTACGGTTAAAACAGCGACTAATCTTTCACAATGGGTCTCAAAGCCCAATTAACATCTAATGTTTATTTAATTAAAGTCCAATGGGCTTTTAATTAATTTCTTAAGGCGCGTGGACTTTTGGTCAACTCGGGTCAAACTGATAACCAAAATCCAATCCGGGAGTTACCCCATAAGCCTTTAAATTAATTTTGGCCCATTAGGCCCAATTAAATAATTAAGATCCATTAAGTCATAATTGGACTTTATGGATGCGGTTTTGGGCCCAATTGGATCCAACCTACAAGGCCCAATTTCCAAAATAAGCCCAAATTAATTAACTTATAAAATTCCAAATTCCATAATTAATTAACCTAAGTGTAATGCACAATTGACCACCCAATAAATATTTCTAAAATATCAATTAGCATACTTTATCATGCATTTCTACATCAAATAATGTCCAACACAATTTATTAAAATCAAACCCATTTTACATGCTTTTGTTCTCGGTAATTAGGGGTTTTTCCAATCCGATTCGGTTTCAATCCAATTGAATCCACAATCATCATTTCCCAAATCAATTCAATTCATCCAATGAATTAAAATCAAAAAACACAATGAATTTCAAATTTTT
Organism: Zanthoxylum bungeanum; assembly: GCA_019454045.1. Lineage (NCBI taxonomy): Eukaryota > Viridiplantae > Streptophyta > Magnoliopsida > Sapindales > Rutaceae > Zanthoxylum > Zanthoxylum bungeanum. Next base: position 12,066 of record SKCR01048012.1, on the reverse strand, counting down.
AAGAATTCGGCCAAGCCACTTTAAAAGGGAAAAATTGTTCCAAATCAAAATTCAATCCAATTGAACTTCAAAACAACATTACCCAATTGTTTTAAGTCATCCAATGATCAAACAAACAAAATTACCAAGAAATTTAGGGTTCTTTAATTTTGGCCATCATAAGCAATTTGGGGAAATTTGTTCCAAACACAATTTCAACAAATTGATCCAATCAATCTTAAATTAAACATACTTTAAGCATTCTCATTCATCCAATTTCACAAAATATGCTCAAAATAAAATTTACCCAAATTTATCACTTTATGCCAACATAAAAAATTGGGGAAATTTGTTCCAAACACAATTTCTTCAAATTGATCCAATCAATCATTAATTCAACAACATTTAAGCATACTTAATCAATCAATTTAAATAAATCATGCTTCAATTGATTTTACCCAATTTGTCATGCCCAAAATTTGGGGAAAATTGAATCCAATCCAATTTCATGAAATTGATCATGCACAACATCAATTCACCTCATTCAAGCATACTATACTAAACAATTTAATCAATTGATGCTCAAATTGAGTTTACCCAATTTTGTCAACTTTGGCCTACACAAAAAATTGGGGAAATTTGTTCCAAACACAATTTCTTTTCCAAAATTGATCTAATCAATCATTAATTCCAACTCATTTAAGCATACTATAACAAACAATTTCATCAAAAACATGCCCAAATTCGTTTTACCCATTTTAAATAACCCTAACTTTTTCATGCTTGTTCAAGGATCAAGATACCATTGTTGAGTTCCTAATTAGGTCCCAAGAATCATCCAAACAAGCAAGAAATCGCATGAATACATCAAGGAATAATGGCGGAAACATATACTCACAATGATTGGTTTGAGATGCAAAGAACACAAGTCTTTTTCTTCCTCCATCAAGCTCGGTTTTGGCCATCTTGGAGCTAGTGAACTGCACGGTGTTGGGCTGTGAAAATCCTCAAAATTTCGGCCATTAAAGACCTCCATTAAAGCTCCAAGCTTTGAGATTCCAAGCTCACAAACTCACTTCCCTATCACCTTAATATAACCCATGTGTGTGTGCTAGCACCATATGTTCTTCCTTGTTTCTCATAGATTCGGCCATAAGCCAAAAATTTGGGAAGAAATCGGCTCAAAGCCGTGAGAGGAAGAAGAGGGAAAAAGAGGGAGATGAAAAAACGTTAAAGGGAGAGAGAGAGAGAAAAAGTGCAATTAGTAGTTTTATATATATTTTAATTTCCAAAATTAATAATAACAACACCTTTTTACCACTTTTCATCTCTATTAAAAAAATTCCTTTTACTTTTCAAAAAAGCAAAAGTCAAAAAGCAAAAAGTGCTTTTCAATCATCTATCACTATTCACATCAAGTCACTTTAATAAAGTGACATCATGTCATGTCACATCACTCAAAGTGACAAGTGATTTGACAATTGACGCGACTAGTGATTTGACGCTTGATGTGACTTGCGTGCCGCGCTCGAATTCGAAATGCGAATGCGCTCGCAATCAATCTCGGGCTCGGGTTCGCTAATTCCAAATTAACGAATTTTCCGTCGCGTCGTAATTAAATGATTACGCCTAGCGAATTCACTATTCACGTCGCTAACGAATTAATTCTAAATTAATTCGTTCGCCCGAATTAAAATCTAATTTCATTCCGCGTCGAAATCCAATTTCATATAATATATCGAATATATTATTTTTACCGATTAATTCCAAATTAATCGTTCTCTCTCTTTAAACGATATTTTATCCCAGATAAAATATCTCCGTAATTAATCCCAGATAATTTTCTCTCTCATCGAATTAATCCCATATTAATTTTCTCTCTCTTCCAATTAATCCCAGATTAATTAAAGTGCGAGTCATACGTCATCGGTGAATCTTCAGGAAGCAACCCATGAGATCTCCAGATATGTTGGCAGTAAATACGGTCGTCGGACTATCCGAACACGTAAGTACCTCGTACTACGTTTATACCGATTTACAAGACAATGTTGGCTTCTAGCAAAGCGCCATGCCTACCCAATTCTCCAGAAATATTCTTACAGGAATATATAGATCTATATCAAGCGTAGTATACCATAGTATTGTGTATATCGGCCCAGTATCGGATAGTCACGTGCTAGGGCTGGGGCTGGATAAGTGTCTGCCCCATCCGAAGCACATGTCGGATGTCTGGTAACTAGTCTCTATAATCAGATATTCATGACCTGGTCATAATATCATGATTGGATGCGCATCACTCAAGAGCACTAGTACCGTATCCTGCGTGACATCATCTCCACTATGACTGAGTGATACTTCCGTCTTGACATCACACCCAATACACTACGACTCTCTGATAAACCCAGAAGTGGTGTACGCAGAATCGGTAAAGCCCTGTACCACCAAGACCAAAGTCTATCGATTATCGTAAGTATTAGCGATGTAAGTCTCAGGTTAAGACTATACACACTACCTTGAATTCGGCCTCCCATAGACACATAGTCATAATACCAATGGGATTCCGAGGGGTCTATCCAGAGCGAAGCTGTTTCCCGTACCATCAGTGAAACACAACCTCCTATCGCACTTGCATAAGTATCCAATACTTAATATATGAGAACTATGCTGTTGTGTCCTCACAACGCGCACAAGTGCAATACTAGCCTATTCCGCATTATCGATGTCCTATCTCGATAATACTACGACTAGGGATATTTAATGATTTATCCTACGTGGACTGATACTGTCTCATATCATTCTCCGTCCAGGAACAAATCATAGGGACCTCTCATCATTTATATATCTAAGGTGATCTAATCACAAATGATAAGAGTGCAATCTCTTTTGTCACATAGTTAGTTTGTACAACAACACCATAATCTGTACAAATAGTGACGTTATGGGTCATATTATCCAACAGGATATTTTAGAAGTATGAACACAACATGCTTAGAATTTAGGTTAAAGATGTTCATATTGGACATGAAAAATTAATAAGAGTTTGGAACTCTAAATTAAAGCTTAGAGCTGTGGCTATCGTTCTAGATTCACTTGACCACCTTTAGATGAACTAGAATTGTTCATTAGACATTTCTAATTGGGATTCTAAAATGTTTTGTGTATTGGATTCAAAATTTACGCAAGCACGTATTTAATTAAAATAAATTTATGTTTTTGTTAAAATATTTGATATTTTGAAAAACTTGATTTTTATTCTATAACACGTGTTGAAGTTGGTTTTGAAATTAAAAATTTATTTTGGGTGTTTTTAAAGTGTTTAGGGAGAACCGGAAGTGATTAGGGTAAAATACCATAATTTCTTCAACTCACTGGAAAGTGAGCTGAAGCATTTGAAAGAAATGAATTTAAAAAAAAAAAACAAAGTCTATTCACAATGAACAGTGGGTGGGCGCATTATTCACGTGCACAGTGCGCACGTGCACGGTTCATGCACGTTCACTAGAAATCCGTATATGGCCTCAAAATCTCGGTAATACCTTTCAATAGAAATCCGTAAATTTCAAGTTTATAGTTAAATGTTCGAATGTATCCAGTAGCTTCATAGAGTAACGTAATGATATAAATCGAGTTGTTTGAGTATTAGTATATTGAATATGTGCATTTGGTAGAATCCGAGAGAAATCAGAGCTAATTTGATCGATCTGATAAGTAAAGCGAGTTTCCGGTAAAATCAGATTTCACACGCATTTGTGTTTTGATGAACGTAATTAAGAATATAGGTTAATTATGATGATAAGCTAGTATTTGAGTAATTCCATAGAGGTTCGGAGGGCTTAGGATCCTTTCACAGTGTTTTTGAAAACTTTTTGGAAGCTTTTGGAAACGTGTATTTTGCATATTTGAGCTACTTGGTGGATATAGAACAATGTATAATGATGTATTATGAGTAATGAAAACTAAAATCACTGAAAACAGATTTAATTTGGGTTTTCTCGGAAAGTTGGGGAGTTTATGTTCTAAGTGTTTCTATGATTAACGACCTTAATCGTCCATATTTTGTGTTACAGATGGAGAAAGAGAGAGAAAGATAGCATGGACCCCAGGTAGGTACCTCACTGTGAATGCGTCATAGGTAGACAAGGTACAATGACTGATTATATGTTTAGATATGTGTATAGACTGAAGGCTCATAAAAAAAAGTAATAATAGTTATGTAGTTTTAAAAAGCATGAAATGAGAGGTTCGAGAGGTATAGATAGTGAGATTCGTAAAGAACACATATAGAAGCAGATTGTCTGAAAGTATGCATAGTGTCGGGTTTCTAAATAGCGAGCTAGCACCAACATGAAACGTTTAGTACAAGCTGTCGTTACATTTTCATACTTAAGCATATCATCAAGTAGAGCACGCTTCTGTTAGGGTTGATGCTCGGAGTGCCAATCCGGATCGTATTTATGTCTGATTCATAAATACGAGTAATTTTATTTTCCATAATATTACTTAATTTAATGGTAGCAATCTTGTCTTTTATGCACATATTCGATCTAATTACGATTAGATTTCTGATTACGATTAGATCGAAACTGAATCTGGTTCAGTGATACGTGTATATTAGACAAAGACCCTAGGATTTACGATTATTGTGGTAGTTACAATGTAGTTTGTAATTGACATTGGAAAGCGCACTATAAGATGTATATCCTTAAATAAAGTTCCTGGTTAAGATTTACTAACACGGGTCGGTTAGTAAAATCCATTAAGACCAGTACATGTCGTATATCGTGACTTGGTCCGGTGATTTATCCTAGTGAACCATGAGTCTCGGGAGACTCGTATAGACATGTAGGTGTTTATTTGATAAGACACTAAACGACTCACTGAAGATTTCCTAATATATGGTACATCAACGTCAATAGGAATATTCTAGAGTTAAACGAGCATAGTGGTCCTCTGACTTGAGATATAACAGTGGGATATATGAGTTATCCTCCACACTTTGATGACAGTCACGTCAACGATCTATTTATTATCAGACCTCTACTTGTTCGTTGGGTGTGGACTGATGCTCATGATATCCAGTGCGTATCAAGACAGGATCCGTCAGTCCTGTGTACAGGGCATAGACATCCTCACGTATTTACGATCTAGTAAATCCATGACCGCGGTATAGCTTTGGAAATCAGCTCTGAGTGTTATTTAGAGATCGTAAATTGAAAGTCGAATGTATTATACCAAACGGATTTGGCGTTTTCATCTATATCCAGGTATAATACAGATAGCTTGTGACAGAGGGATTATACGTATTGAATAACCTCGACTTGCATAGTTTAGCGAGATTATCTGTGGTCGTCATAATCCATGAGTGGGTGGATTATGGACACGTAATTGGATTTAGTGACGGATAAACCTAAACTTAGAGAGTCTCACAATATGAAGTGTACTCGTTGAGCACTTTGGCAACTCAATATGAATAATACAGATTATTCATAACACTTCACCGGATTAAGTGAGTTAATTCGGATCGTTTAATCGGTTAAACGATAACACAAGCATTAGGGGATTTTGTCCGATAATAATTATTTTGTATTTGTATTCGATACATAATACGATTAGATACACATTAATTAATCGTCAAATGAGATTTTGACACATGCCATAAATATATGTATTTATTATTTATTGTAAATAAAAAAATACATATATAATAATAATTACATTAATTGATTATTTGGATATTTAATTGTTAAATATTTAAATGATTAATTAATTAAATTGTTTTGCATAAATGTTATGGAATTTATCCAATTATGATTCGTTTAATGGCATGACTTTATTAAGCCTAGATGTTCAAATTTGATTTGTCCACCTTTGAGCTTATCTTGTTTGCTTTTAATTTAATGAAATTAAAAAATACAAATTGACAAAAAAGTCCTCCTAAAAGTCGGTCAACACAATTTAAAAAGGGGAAAATTTGTTTTCTCTCTCATTTTCATTCATCCTCCATGTCGAGAGCTTAAAAGAAAGGAAGGAGTTCCATTTTGCTTATGATCCAACTTAAAAGGTGAAGAAAAAACACAAGAAAAAGCTTAGGAGTTTGGAGATTAAAAGGTAATCTTGAATACTCTTGAGTTTAGAAAATTGTTTTTCATGTTCTTGTGTTCTTAGACTAGTTCTAGGGTTTCTTTACTTATTGGAAATTTGGGACTTTTGGTTGTGATGGATGAAATTGGAAGTGTTGGCATGTGTGAAGTGTATTTTGGAAGTAATTAGTGTAATTATTTTCCAATTTGATCAATTGTTGATGAGTTGCTATTCTATAATGTTATGACCACTCTTATGACACCAAGAATTATTCTTAGGTTGTTCATATTTGGTGACTTTGGTTGGTGTCTTGATTAATTTGATTAATCTTGAAAGTTTGGATTTAAAGCATGAAAAATTCATTAATTTCGGTTCCTGATCAGATCTGTTAAAACTGGAATTTTTGTGATGTATTTGATGTCATATGAATGTAATGGATGAGTTTTGGGAGTTGGAAAAATTTTCGGAAATTGTTTCCGAGTTGAAATAAGCCAAAAACGGCGTTACCAGGTGACTTTTGAGTCAACCGGGTGACGGCTACCAAAATAGTGAATATGTCACTGTTCGGGCAGCCCATGAACTGTCCTGACACTATTGGGGCTGACCTGGGCAGTCCCCACAAGTGTCGGGTTATCGGTTCGGTCAAAAACGCATTTTGCGTCATTTTACGGAAAAATGGTTTTCGTAAAAGTTTCACGAGTTTTCAACTTTATTTATGTCAATATTTGATATTGAATAAATAGGTTTAGGTGAAATATGAATAAATTATTCATATTAGATATCGAATAATTTATTCGGTATTTTGAAAAAGTTTTAAAATACGATTGCGCCCGAACCGCGCTTCTGCTGCGCCCATCTCCCAAAATCCCAATAGCTTCCATACTGGAGATGTAAAAGTTTTGCAAAAGGTTTTAATGAAGTTTTCCAGATTTCAGTTTAGTTTTGTTTGAGTATGGAACCAACGTATGAAATGTGTTGATATGTTTAATGAAACATGCGAGCATTTTTCATATAGATGCATTTGTTGAAATGGGGTACTGATCCATTTTGTATGTATTGGATGAGTGAGATGTCAGTAACTCGTAATAGAGTGTAGTTGACTTTGATGTTGTATATATGGATAATGTCATTGTATTGCATTGCATTTCATTGCATGACTTACATGATCATATGATTGATATGTTGATGCATATGCATTTTGCATACCCAGAGGGAGACACGATGTACATTGACAGATGCAGATCCATGACCAGGGGGACGACGATGCGTAACGCCCTGGATCCTAGTTATAGTGAGTGGACACTCTTCTTAAAGTTCACTTTTATCATGTTATTTTCCGTATCGAACTTACTTTTCGCTATTAGGGCGTTAGCCAATTTTATTATTATTTATATATTTTTTAGCATGTTTTGAGAAATGATTTAGAAAATAAATTTTTTCAATACATGAGTTTTATGTTTTCGAGGCATGAGGGAAAAACTCACCTCAGTAACTTGATTCAGATATGGAATTGATGGACAGCACATGTGCACATGTAGAGGACTGAGGGGACAACGATATGTAATGCCCTCAGATCATAGTTCAGGACTAGGGATGACAGATGCCCCTAGATCCTAGATTCAGAGCTTGGAGTGTAACATAGATTCGCACCCCCAGTTCTAGTTCAGTGGCTTGGGGGACAACGATCCAAGACCACTAGTTTCAGGGATATGAGTGGCATGCTTTGGGCGACGGCGATACGTAACGCCCCAAAGTCATGGGTTTGCATTCCTGGCTCCAGTTAGGCGTATGGGGGGATGGCGATACGTAACGCCCCCATACGTCAAGTTTTCAGAGACATAGAGTAGTTTTTCAAAAACAGTTTTCAGAAATCAATTTCAGAGATAGTTTTTAGAACGAATATTTCAGATACCGATTTTTCAGAAACAGATTTTCAGAGAAATATTTACAGAAAATGATATTTTATAAATGAGTTTTCAAGAGAAATAGTTTTAAAGGAATCTCAAAGATTTACAGACAAAAGGATTTCTAGAAAAGTTTCACAGAAATAGATTTTTTCAGACAAGAAAAGAGTTTTCAGAATGACTGGCTTTCTTGAGATATTTTCTTTGATATGGAAATTTAGTGATATCCAGTTCTGATTTGATGAGTAGCATTGTAGTATGCTATGAGTGTGTGCCTTATATAAATTGTATGTTGATATGCATGATCGATTCGTGATATTAATATAAGGGTTGAGTATTGGGTATTTACCATATTTAGAATGCAGTTGTGAATATTCCAATGGATGGAATCAAGCGTCAGTATCTTATATTATATGGAGGTCTGAGGCTTCAGCTTAGTGTTTCAGTAAAACTTTTATAGCTCATAGTTAGTTAATGCTAATGATTTAACTTACGTAATCCATATGAAGTAACCAACCATAGTTTAAGCTCACTAAACCACCACGGGTTTGGGATGGCCTTAGCCACAGGTTTGGGTGGTTTGGTAGATAATAAGTTAGTTCCGGTTAGGAGAAAATCTGATGTTGTTAGTATATAAAGTATAGTTACAGTGTGGAAAAAGACTATGTACATACATGAATGAATGCTTCTAGATTGGTGTATGAGAGATGATAGAATTCCTTAGATGTGAAATATAGAGTGGACTCGAGCAGATAAGTTTACTGCAGTGTTGCATTCATTACAATGTGTAAATTATCCTGGTATAACATAAGTAAATGGCCATCGAGTAAGGATGTGATTTATAAGTTTGTGTATTTACATATGTCTGATTTCTATTTAAGTTTTGTTGTCATTTGATATATTTACATAAGATATGAGTACTTACTGACCTTTATAGCTCACACCCCGACTATTTGCTAGTTTTGCAGGTTCACATTGGGCTTAAAGGGCTATAAGATTACCTTTGACGTCTTGCAGACAATGAATCACACTGATGCAGTCAAGTCGATTTTGAGTCATTGAATGGTTCTGGGATGTGTGTTTGGGCTCCCACAACCTTAGTTTTATTTATTTTTATTACATATGTAGTTTTAAACATGCTGAGAGTTATTTGTAGTTATTTGTTTTATGTCAGGCCGGAGGCCTATTTATATATGAGTTGAGATTTTTTGGGCCCGAGACCTATTTGCATGAGTTGAGATGATTGCTTTTGAATTTTATATCAGGACACCTCGAGGTGTTGGACTTGGATCCAGGTTTCATGATTTTTAGTAAAGGTCATACCGAAATTTTAGTAGAAATAAAGGCTTATGGAGATGGGTTTCCCTGTCTCCTGCCGGTAGCATCTTGCCTTCGGGCGGGATGTTTCAACTACGAAATTTCTCGGGCACTTAGAGCACAAATTTCAAATAAATAAATGATCAATAGTCAAAAAATTACATTTATTGCCTTTTGAGTACTAGCTGATAGTTAAACCTTTTTCTCCAGACACGTTAAACAATCTGTTTAATGTAACTTAATTCATTTGTATGGGCTTGTCTACAGTACCCAATGGTATTTGATACCCTTGGGTCAAACATGCAACTTTTATAAACAAACATGTAATTTATATCATTAAACATGTCAATTCTGTCATTAAACATGAAATTTTTGAAAACATGAAATTAATTGCATATTTATTGGTAGAGTTTACACGTTTAATAGTTTAAGTTGCATGTCCAATACTAAAAATTACATGTTTTGTACCCAAGTGTATTTGATACCTGATGAGTGGTAATTATATCACTATTTCCCACTCATTTAACTTAATATTTTGTATAGTTTCTTGATTTTTGTGAATATTTTGATGTGTTTTGTGTTATTTTGTAGATAAATAAAGTTTCAGGACATTCTGGAGGTGATTTAGGGCCAAAACAGTGAAAACAGACGAAAAGGGAAAAATGGTCATTCTGCGCGTCGCGACGCGCAAGCCTTTGGCGTCGCGACGCCTAACATGCACCGGGTCCATGCTAACGTGCGCCGGGTCCACATGTGAGAATCTGAGAAGTTTGACTTTGCTAACGTGCGTCGTGCCACGTGTCACCATCATAGATGATTTGCTAACGTGCGCTGTGCCACGTGTCATCATCCTACGGTGCCGACAATCACCATTTCCACGTGTTCCACGTGTCACTCCACGTCAGCGTCCACATCATCAGTTGACCAAGTCAACGTGCCACCTCACCGCCATGTCATCATCACCCAATCACGAAGTGCCACGTGTCGTAATCCTATGGTGCTGATAGTCGCCATCGCTACGTCAGCATAATAATTGAGTTGTTAGCCGCCTCGCCACGTGTCGTCTTATCTCCTTATCCAGAATCGCCACGTGTCATCACCTCAGCATGCCATGCTAAAAAGTGCTAGCGTCGCGACGCTGGATGCCTATCCACACCTATAAATTGAGCTTGAGATTTCAGTTTTAGAGGTACCTGTTGGACAATTATGACCCATAGCGTCACTATTTGTACAGATCATGGTGTTGTTGTACAAATTAACAATGTGACAAAGGAGATTGCTCTCTTATCATTTGTGATTAGATCACCTAGATGTATAAATGATAGGAGGTCCTTATGATTTGTTCCTGGATTGAGAATGATATGAGACAGTATCAATCCACGAAGGATAAATCATTAAATATCCCTAGTCAGAGTATTATCGAGATTGGACATCGATAAATACGTAAAAGACTAGTATTACACTTGTGCGCGTTATGAGGGCATAACAGCATAGTTTTCATATATTTGGGTATAGGATACTCATGCAAGTGTAATAGGAGGTTGTGTTTTACCGATGGTACGGAAAACAGCTTCGCTCTGGATAGAGATCTTTGGAATTCCATTGGTAGTATAACTATGTGTCTATGGAAGTCCGAATTCAGGGTAGGTGTATTTGGTCTTAACCTGAGACTTGCACCGCTAATACTTGCGACAATCAATATGCTTTGGTTTTGGTCGTCCATGGCTTTAACCGGTTCTGTGTACACCTCTTCTGAGTATATTGAGAAGTAGTGTATTGGGTGTGATGTCAAGACGGAAGTATCACTTCAGTTATAGTGGAGATGATGATCACGTAGGATACAGAACTTGTTCTCTTATATGTTGCAGCTATCGGGATATTATGACTAGGTCATGTATATCCGATTATAGAGACTAGTTACCAGACATCCGATATGTGCTTCGTACGGGGCAGACACAATTCCAGCCCCAGACCTAGCACGTGAACATCCAATACTGGATCGAAATACACTATTATGTATACTACACCTGATACAGATCGCTTATTCCTGTAAGCATGTTTCTGGAGAATTGGGTAGGCATGACGCTTTGCTAGAAGCATACCTTGTCTTGTAAATCGGTATAAACGTAGTACTAGGTACTTACGTGTTCGGATAGTCCGACGACCGTATCTACTGCCAACATATCCGGAGATCTCATGGGCCGCTTCCCGAAGATTCACCGATGATGTATGACTCGCACTTCATTAATCTAAGATTAATTAGATGAGAGAGAAAATTAATCTGGGATTAATTGCGGAGATATTTTATCTGGGATAAAATATCATTAAAAGAGAGAAAACGATTAATTTGGAATTAATCGGTTAAAATAATATATTTGATATATTATACGAAATTGGATTTCGAAGCGGAATTAAAATCGGATTTTAATTCGGGTGAACGAATTAATTTAGAATTAATTCGTTAGCGACGTGAATAGTGATTTCGCTAGGCATAATCATTTAATTACGTCGCAAACGGAAAATTCGTTAATTTGGAATTAGCGAACTCGAGCCCGGAATTGTTTGCGAGCGCATTCGCATTTCGAATTTGAGTGTGGCACGCAAGCGTCAAATCATTAGTCGCATCAAGCGTCAAATCACATGTCACTTTGAGTGATGTGACAAGTTGTCACTTAATTGATTGATGTTGGTGGTTGAAGGCATTTAATGCTTGACTTTTGAAAAAGAAAAATTGGTATATGTTTATTTATTTTTTGAAAACAAAAATCTAATACACAATTTTTAT
>SKCR01048011.1:0-40591 GCA_019454045.1 Zanthoxylum bungeanum | reverse complement strand
TAAATTTAAATTAGAAGGTTTGAATGGTGGTTTACAAGCTTACTATGGTTATTTAGGAATATTAGATGACATTGATATTACGAGCATAATGACGAAATTAAGAAGTGATTTAATTATTTTATTTAATGATTATATTGTAAGATATAACTTAGGAACATTAGGTCAATCTAGTAGTAGCGAACCGGTAATTCAAACAAGACTTAGCGCAGTGGATCGTTGGTTATTGCAACGAAATAAAAAATCTAGGGATACGACAACTAATAATCCTGAATTAGATAATTATTTATCTACAAATTTTGAGTTTTCTAATGAAAGTTTATGCAGTAAAAATTTTAAAATCCTTGAATGGTGGAACCGGCATCAAAATATATATCTTGTTTTATCTATTATTGCTAAAGAGATCTTGGCAGCATCTATTTCCACCGTTGCGGTTGAGCAAGCCTTCAGCTTGGGAGGTAATATATTGGAAGCTAGGCGATCTTCATTACATCCAAGCACTCTAGAAGCAACAGGTTGTGTGGATGATTGGACTCGAGCTGATCTGAGACAACAAGAAGATGCCCCCGATGATTGTGAAGATTTGTTCGATAATGCTTCTGCAACAAGTGCAAGCGGAACCGGAGCCGAAGGATCAACTGATAATGATGATTGATAATTGTAAAATTATAATTTACAAAGGGGATATGTCTAAAAGACTAAAACTTGTAATGGAACTACGTGAGCTTTGATTCCTCTCACCCTTGGAGGATACGTAGGCAACTTAAATTTTTAAAAATTTAAGCTCAAGCTCTTCAATGTATTAAATTTTTTTTATTTATAAATTTAATCTCATTTTTTTTTAATTAATTTAAAAAAAAAAGAACCGAACCGAACCGGAACCGAAAGGTTCTGTTCCGGTTCGGCTTTAGGTTCCGGTTCCACTTAAGTGTGGAACCGGAAACCGGCCGGTTCGGTTCGGTTCCGAACCGGAACCGAACCGCCGGCCGGGTCTAGTTGATACGAATTTATCTATGACATGCGCATTTTGAAGCCTAACATGTTCGACAACATCCTGTGTGAATTCACCGAACAACGCGCGCACCGCGTTAGGGCTGAGCTCTCTCATAGATTCGTACCGACTAGCATCTGCCAGACCCTCGAATTGACCCATTATGGCTGGAACGTTGGGCTGGTTGGTTTGCTCCAGTCCTCCTTCCTCCGTAGTTGAGCCAGTTTGAGCGTTTCTTTTCGGAGGCATCTCCACTCTTTACACCAATCCTCCCACTGTGGTCGCCAAAAACTGTTTGCGCGATTTTTTATGCGTGAAGAAAGAAGAGCGTGTAAGGTCCAAACCTCCTGAGATAAAGTCCCAACAAGGGGTGTTTGATTGAGTGAATAAACCTCCAAGGGGCGCAAGCACCCAAGTTACAGTCATAAGATTGCAATCTAAGAAATGAAAAAAAAAATATGCTCATTTGAGTCTTCATTTTATCGCATCTCTTCTCTTGGTGTAGATAGGCTTTTATAGTGGCGATTGTCAACCGTTTTAGGCGGTTCCAGTATCTTCATGCAGTTGCAGGATCATGCCTGTAACCGCTGAGCTGCGTGTCTCAACTGTTTGGTTGTGGAGGGAAAAGCGTCCAACTGCTACGATCATTGAAGTAACCGCATTATAGGTTTTCATCCTAACCGCTGGTCCGGTCGCTCTAAGCTCTTCGTCGCTCTTCGGTCCATCAGCCTTCTTTCCTTCGTTCTTTCTTTCGTCCCAGGGTGATTTCGTCATATGGTGGAGATTTTCGTCTGTCAACAGTTTGTTTCATTTTTGTGGTTGTAAGATTTACAAGTATACTACGTGATGTTTGTAAAAGATGTTCACAAAAATACAACTAGAACTTATTGCAATAATTTAAACAAGTGGTTTGAAGATGACATGAGACTTTGTGTGCCTCTATTTAACAGTAATTTCGACGGTAAATATATATGAATTAATCTAACTAAAACATAACACACCTTTTTCAAAATAATAATATAACTTTTTTTGTTATCATTTCAATATATACACAAAGAGAAATTTTTACGTAAGGATATTCGGATGTTACTAAGATAAGTAGAGAGATAAAAGATAAAAAAAAAATACTAATTTCAATGAACTATGTTTAATTTTTAAATGTATTGGAGTTCTGTATAAGAATGGCTCTGTGTATATAATTAATTTTCAAGCTCCAATTTCATACTACAAATGCAAGAAGAATTCATCTTATTCATTTAATCCTTTTTTTAATGTGTATATATATAAAATGAATATGACAGAATTAGAAAGAAAAAAATGCTGGAAAGATAGATTCTATGATACTGCAAATAAAGGCTGACCCAAAGAAAAGTCCATCAAATGGATGGCTGGGATCGATCACGATTAGATCGGCAGGAGGGATCATAATGCTTAATTACTAAAAAATCAGCTTACTAGCTAATAATTTGATAATGACAGTGAAATTTCCAAAGAATAAATTTTCAAATAACTTTCCCAAAATATACAAAATAAATAGCCCCCAAAAAAAAAATACGTGCATGAAAATAAAGAAAATGATAAATAGATTAAAAAGTGATACAAGGCTGATTAAATCTATTAACAAAATATCGATATTCAACTGTTAAAAATGATTTCAACGCCAAATACAAATATTATGTAATCATCATTCTATCATCATTTAATATATATATTAGTATTCCGAAAGTAATGAAAATATTGATGTCCTCAAGGGACATAATTTCGTGGTATAGGGTTTAAGGATTTGACATTCAAGTCATGTGCTCGAATTCTGGGAATGTATTTCTTGTAAAAATCTGTAATAATAGAAGATTTTACCAATTCCGTATAAGCTCGAATCAGAGAGGTTTGGCGGCAAGTTTCCAAATATTTTTTTGAAAATAATGTTAGGTACTGGTGAAGGATGGGCCAACGGTGACCTAAGACGTGGCTATTTTTCAGTCTCTTGATTGAATCATTATAGTTGTTAAATGATCCAACGGCCGGCTTGCAATATGTAATCAATGATACAGACAGTTTCGTGAAAGCGAGGCAGCGGTCCTGTTTGGACGGCAGTTATGGGACAAGTCAAACTGTGATTTATGGTGGCCCAAGTATAAATAAAATATCTTAAGAGGTTAAAAATTTGGGGTTATCACGGTTTCGGGTCAAACCGCAACCCGACCCGAACCGCACCGTGCGGTTTGAAAAAAAAATTAAAAATCATTTCGGATCAATCAGAACCGAACCGTAAATTTCTGGTCGGTGTGCGGTTTTGACCCAACCGTGACCCGAACCGCTCAAAACCGTAAATTTTGACTCAAATCGCGATCCGAACCGCCTAAACCGCCGACCCGTGTTTAAATTATATATAATTTATATTTTTCTTTTTTTTAATCATGAAATTTAAGATATTTAATGATCGTATGATAATATGCAATGTATAAATGAAAATTATGTATTTTTTTTCTCTTCAATTATTATGTGAAAACACACAAAATTTCCTTTAAAAAATTTATAATCCAAACCGCCGACCCAAATAGCCAACCCGATCCGCCGCAATTTTTCTTATCAAATTTACGATTTCGGTTTCTAATAACCGCCAACCCGCGCGGTTTGAAGTGAAAAACGAAAAAACGACCAGAACCGTACCGCGAACACCCCCTAGTTAAAATATGTATAATTATTAGAGGTGGGCAATTTTCTCGTACCCACCGAAAATTCTGAACTAGTCCCAAATTTTTGGGACTGGACGAGTACATGTTTCGAGACTGATTGATACAAATTGAATGTACTCGATCGAATATTGTAGGGTACGAGAATTTCTAGGTCAAGTACGGGAAATTCTGAGAGTAATAATATGCTACCATAATGCTTGCAAAGTTTGGGTAACACAATGGATACCCATTCGGGAATTGGATATTCATTCAGGAATTGGTCAACACAATGCTTGCAAAAGTTGGTAGTTTAGCATAAATGAATGGGCACACATTCGAGAATTGGGTACTCATTCTGGAATTGTGACCCAATTTCTGAATTGGTACTCAATTCCCGAACGGATAATTAACTCTCGATCGGGTTCTCGACTCCCGATTTGTCCCGAATAGTTCAGGCCGAGTTGAGAGCTGGATAACGGTTTGGGAGCTGCTAAGAACAAAATATCAATACTCGAATTTCCCAACTCTCGATTGGGAATTCCGAAACTCTATCCGAATCCGAAAATACGCATCGTGAATAACTATTTTCATATTTCTATTGAATTTTGTGGCCATATAATTGAAGAAAAAACTTATATGGACTAGTATATGAATTAATTAATAAATTTCTATTTCCATTTGTTATTGGTTAATTCTAAATTTAGTATACATTACAAGAAAATAATCAAATAGTGATGGGAAAATTCGTATTTATTCTGTTGCTAATGACTTATTAGCGTTGAAATTTTTTCGTCGCTATTTTGTTGGTCGCCAAATAAATTAGTGACAAAAATTTCATAGCTATATATCGTCAGAATAATTTTCGTCTCTGATAAACGACGTAAATTCTGTAGCTAAATAGCAACAGAATATATTTCCGTAGCCATTTAGCGATGAAATTTATGCAACTATTTATTTTAAATTTTTTAAAATGGGAAATTTTAAAATTTTAGAATGGTGTGAAATTTCATATTTTAGAGATGCATGCAAATTTTAAATTTTAGAAATGGGAAATTTTTAAAATTTTTGAATGGCGGAAAATTAAAAGTTTATTTTGAAATTTTCAAAAAGGTTGGAAAATTTTAAATTGTAGAGATGTGGGAAAATTTTAAATTTTAGAAAGGGAAAAATTTTAAAATTTTTGAATGGCTTAAAATTTTAAAGATGTGATTTTTTTTTTTAAATTATTGTAGGTACATTTTCAATTCCACACGACACAGTAATGTCCACCGTCAGTTTCGACACAACACCATCTATTTGCGCTGCCTTAAATATAAATAATATTAGTGTTTGTTTCCCATGAAAGTTTAAAAGAGGAGATACGAAAAATGAGAAATTGATGATGAGAGTTGAGGTATGAAAAAATTGATGGTATATGGAATTGAATAAGAAATTTTTTTATGGTGTATGGGAGATGAGAGATATAAAGATTGTGGTGTATATATAGAGAAAGAAAATATGAGAAGCGGGAATATTTGTAAATTTTTGAGACATTTGAAATTTTCGAAAGGCGGGTAATTTTTTAAATTTGACGAAATTTTACGACAGAAAAGAGATTTCGTTTCTATTTAAAGAGAAATTAAACGGCTAAATGTTTTTTTAAAAAATGACGTCAAAGATTAAAATTTTTAGGGAATTGGAAATTTTAAAAATTAACGATAAAATAGTGATTTTGTTTCTATTTAGTGACATAAAATTCATCGCTTGTTTTTTAAAAAATGACGTCAAAGATTAAAATTTTTAGGGAATTGGAAATTTTAAAAATTAACGATAAAATAGTGATTTTGTTTCTATTTAGTGACATAAAATTCATCGCTTGTTTTTTAAAAAAGTGGCCTCAAAGATAAAAATTGTGGAGGATTGAAAATTTTAAAATTAGCGATGAAATATTGATTTTGTTTTTATTTAACGATGAAAATTTCGTTTCTATTTAGTAACAGATTATTATGTCACTATTTAGCGATGAATGTTGTATCCGTCATTTATTAACGACAGATTTTAACAGTCTCTAATTAGAGATGGACTTTATATGTCACTAATTAGCAACAGATTTCCATCACTAATTAGTAACGAAAGTTGAGACGAACATATTTTCCGTCGCTAATTTCGTTGCAAATTTTGTGGCTACTCAGTCGTCGCTGAATTCACGTCATGTTATTGGCTCCATTTTTAGGGACGAAATTTTTTTCGTCACTACTCTCATTATCCATTTTAATTCTGTCTCTATTCAGTCGCTAAATTTTGAAACAAAATATTCTATCGCTATAATTGTAATTTCTTGTAGTGATGTATTTGGAAAATCATTAGTGGCGAACATACTACATCATCCATACATTCGTCCCACAAAAGTTTTTCTTATAATTGAAACAATTAGAAATTATGGGATGATGGTGTCTTAGAATGATATTTTTTTAATATGAGAGATGTAAGTGTTATTTAATACCAAGAATTAATTAGAATATGACATATTTAATTGTATTAAATATAAATATGATTTATTTATTAGTTTTTTAATATTAGCACTCGCGTCAATGAGTAATTCTTTGATATTATCATTGTATAGTTGACATGTTATATAACATATAGGAATTGTGTTAAAAAAATTATCATTTTTTAGTTTGTTAATTATTTAGCATGCGTGGCAATATATTATTAGATTGTTGCATTAGTGAGATGATATCACTGTTATATAGTATATTTTTTCGCATCAAGATATTATTAGATTATTATATGATTCACATTATATCACAATTTCATTATAGAATTTTTCTCGTACGGAGCCCCATCCCTATATTAGATGGTGGGAAAAAGTAATAAATAATTTTTTAGTTATCGAATTATCTTCAATAGGTGAATATCACTTTAATACATAGTGTCGATGGTGGTTTCACCCACCAAGAAGTCAGAATATCGAGAGAGGGTATGAAAGAGATTTTCACTTTCCGGACTCGAGGGCCCATGCCCATGGGACAGAGGTGTCGTGCCCAGTGAAGCGATCAGAATTGATTTTCACATGATACCCGACTCGATGAGTAAAGTTGTTAGGAGGAGTGAAGCAAGGCTTCAGGACCGACCTTACCCGGTGGCTCAACATGAAAGGATATTGTTGCAGTTGCCCGACCTGGTTGGGTGGGTCAGGGTAGTAATTTTATGATCATGTCCACACGACGTAAGCCCTACATCGGAACTTGCATCTTCCAAAGAGGTCTGACGTGACAAGAGCAGGTCACCGAATTATCTTCTAGCGTACACTATCACATGAGAGTTGATAGGTTATAGGCTGGCTTTGTGAGGTAGCGTGTGGCAGTTGCCAAAAATGGCATGGTTTAATGAGATGTCAGGTGACAGAGCTACTTTCGGCCGAGCAGTTGGGGAAGAGAGCCCTCACATTAATGGTAGATTCACGTGGCTGACGTCATGAGATTGATGTAACAGTAGAATTTACCCTAGTATATAAAGAGATCGAGAATTCATTATAAATGGTTGATTAAATTTATTCACGCATAACTTGTACAAGAGAGAGCAAAATAGCTTAAGTGTAAGCGAGAGTTAGTGCAGGTCGGTCAAACCCGACCACGTAATAAAAGCTTTATTTCCCTTGTACTCCGCCATCTTAAACCCTCTGTTTTGTCTTTGTATTTTCTTATTTTTGCTCAGTTTGCATTTGGTCCCCAAACCAAACAAATTCACAGTTGAAGAAGAACTATTTGAGGAGTGGTTTTCTGAATTAACCCTGAAACGAAAATCAACCATCAACACATAGAATAAAAATATTAGAGTACGAAAAGTATAATATTTTTCATAAACAACAGTAGATTAAAAAATGGTCAAAATCTTAAAGTGGCAAAATTAAAGAGGCCATTTTTAAAAAAAAAAAAAAAAAAACCTATGAAATATATATGGGTTGGGTAAAATGTAAAAAAAATTAAGTTGCAAACAATCTATCTTACTAGCTTGCATGCATGCATCAATGCATGTATGTATGTATGTATGGAAACTTATAAGCTATTGTGCCAACGGGATAGTTAGAGGATTAAGTATGAATATTGAGCTGACTTATGAATGTTTTAGGTATGATTTGTACATAGGGCACATTAAAAATACATGAATTAAGTTTATTATTTTGGATGACTTTGTAGTACAAAATTGTTTGATTATGAGTTGTGTCTCCGACAAGTAAAAAAAATTGATCTTATATATACACACACACACTTATTAGAACTAGTAATTAACACATTATTTTAAATCGATGGTCAAAACTCAGAGAGATTCATGTACATAAATGCCAACTGGGTTTTAAATTTATTTATTTATTTTAATTAATTTCTATATTGATTGATAGAGCTGGCCAATAGTTTGGTCCAATCCTCGAACCGTTCAGTTCACGATTCCAACTTTTTGTTATCGTAGATTCGGACCGAACTGGAAAAAATCGATTCGGTCCTTTCTTTTGGGAAAAGAGAAAAAGTGTGATTTGGTTCTGATTCTGAATTGTACCAAACTTTAAAATTACGATTTTACATTATGTGGAACCGTAATCTTACGATTCCATCTAGTTCGATTATGATTCGATTTCGATTTCGAATGAATGGTGATGAAAGCTTAAATGGATCAAACATTCATTATTCGAGTCAAAACATATTGTCAATTCCTTTACTTCAAATTATAATTATATATATATTTTTTCTCGTACATACTTAGGAAGATTTTAGATTCTTTTGTAATTTTATGACCACGAGATTCCTTGTATTTAAAAATAATTTTCATCAACAATAACTACAGTACGTTTCATTTGCATTGTATTATTTAAGCCATTGAAACTCCTATGTAATGTACTCTGACCAAACCCTAATTTAATTTGTTTATTGGTTATCATATGATCATAAATTATTGAGATGACTCAGCTTGTTAGGCAGATTAATTTTACTTTTGTGGGTTTTGGTTTTTGCATTACCGGGGGAAATGACTCATTGCTAGGTCTTTTTTTTTTTTTCCCATTCACCAGCCGGCAAGAAAAGTGCAGCTAACATTGTGTGGCAAATATTTTCCAAAAAATAAAAAAATAAACAATGTTTGGCAAATCAAAAGCATTTGAGAATTTGTACTGGTTTGTTTTTCTTATTGTACTTGAATATTGGGAAAAATGTCTCTGAATATTTTAAAATTAAATAAAACCATTTTATTATTATAACAAAACTCTCTGATAGTAGGGACGTTAATCGGGATGTCCTGTCCCTATCGAATCTCATCCCGTCCTGTCCCGATAACTATTCGAAATGAAGAAATCATCACGAATATTGGAGAGAAAAGAATTTCACAATTGAAGTAGGAAAACCTACTTCCTTCATTAGGTTTGGAACTTTATCCAACTTGTGAATTATGCCTCAAATGAAAAATGATCAAATCACCGTTTGTAGGACAAAATGAAAAAGCCGCAGAGAAGAAACCTTGGAACTCATAAATACTGATGTATGCGGTCCACTTAGTATTGTGACCAAAGGTGGTTTTCAATAATTTTTTACTTTCATTGACGATTGTTCAAGATTTGAGTATTTATACCTAATGAAATATAAGTTGGAAACTTTTGAAAATTTCAAAGAGTATAAGAATGAAGTAGAAAACCAATTGGAAAAAAAATATTAAAAACCTATGATCTGATCGTGGAAGAGAATACTTAAGTACCAAATTTTAAGATTATCTCAAGGAACATGAAATAATATCACATGTAACACCTCCTTACACACCTCAGCATAACAGTGTCTCTGAAAGGAGAAATCGTACCCTACTGGATATGATACGTTTCATAATGAGTTTTTTTGATATACGACGTCCTTTATGGGATATTCTCTCCACACAGTTTTGCATGTTCTAAATAGAGTTCCGACCAAATCCACTCTCAAAACCTTGTATGAGATATGGTATGGGAAACGTCCTAACTTAGGATATCTCAAGATTTGGGGTAGTCCAATTTATGTAATGAAAATCTTTACCGAAAAGTTAGACTCAAGATCTGAAAAAAGTCAATTTATAAGATATCCAAGGATTCGATGAGATACTACTTTTATATTCTCTCTGATCACAAGATCATGGTTAGTAGGAATGCTATTTTCCTTGAGGACCATTTGGTTCAAGAAGGGAGTATTGGGAAAGAAGTATACCTAGATTGGGAAGTCTATTAAGAAGAGAATTCAGAAAAATGAATTGACTCACCTCAGAAGGAACCATAACAAGTAGAACAAGAAGCACCTCAAGAAACACAACCACTTTGTAAGTCACTTAGGGAATCTCGCATGCCACTGAGATACACCATAGTCAATCAACAAGATTTTGAATCTTTTATGATTGGTGAAGCGGTTCATATTGATAACCTAAGAAACTACGAAGAAGCAATGTCAGACATTGACTATTCTAGATGGCTTGCAATTATGAATTCTGAAATGGAATCCATGTATTCCAATCAAGTGTGGCCACTTGTTGATCCTCCTGAAGGAATTAGTCCTATTGAGTGTAAGTGGGTCTTTAAGAGAAAAAAATGGAAATGATGAAAATGTATATACTTATAAAGTTAGACTAGTTGCAAAAAAATATACTCAGAAACAAAGAGTTGATTATGAAGAGATATTTTGTCGGGTAGCCATAATAAAATCCATTAGAATTCTCTTAGCTATCACAACATACTATAACTATGAGATTTGACAAATGCATGTAAAAATGATTTTCTAAATGGATTTATTGAGGAATAAATTTATATGAAACAACCAGAAGATTTTATATCTAAAAGTATTAGTCATAAAGCATGTAAGTTGTAAAGATCTATATATGGTCTAAAACAAGCATCTAGGAGTTGTAATATATAATTTGATGATGTAATCAAAATATTTGATTTCATCAAAAATGTAGATGAGTCATGTGTTTACAAAAAGATCAGAGGGAGAGTAATAATATTCTTAGTATTACATATGGATGACATATTACTATTGAGAAATGATGTCGCTATGATGACTTTAGTCAAAATTTTATTATATGAGATATACTCAATGAAAGTTTTGGGAGAAACAACATATATTCTTGGCATAAGAATCTATAGCGATAGATATAGAATAATGATTAGTTTTTCTCAAAGTATGTACATAGAAAATGTACTCAAGAGATTCAATATGTTGAACAATAAGAGAGGTTTTGTTGCCTTATAGGCATGAAATTCATCTATTTTGATCGATGAGTGCCAAGACACCTTAAGAAAGAGCACGCATGAGTCAAGTACCATATATATCTTTCACAATACATTTTTCATGTGTATAAGATCGTACATCAATTTTGTTGTTATTATAACAAGTAGATTCCAGTCCGATTCATGAAAAAGTCATTGGATAGCAGTCAAGACAATCCTCAAGTCTTTAAGAAGAACTAAGGATATGGTATTGACTTACTGATCACCAGAACTAAAAGTGGAAGGATTTACAGACTCGGACTTTCAAATAGACACTGATGATTATAAGTCAACCTCTGGATTTATTTTCTTATGTAATGGGGGAACATTTGGTTGGAAAATCGCCAAACAGTCCACCATTGCAGACTCAACTACTGAGGCATAGTCCATAAGAGATTCGGAAGCTGCGAAGGAAGCAGTTTGGATAAAGAAGTTCGTTACTGAGATAGGTTTAGTTTAAACCATCGAAGGAGCGTTCCTTTTGAATTGCGACAACAATGGGGCCAAAGCACATGCCAAGGAACCTAGGTCGCATCAGAAATCTAAACACATTCAAAGAAAGT
Organism: Zanthoxylum bungeanum; assembly: GCA_019454045.1. NCBI lineage: Eukaryota > Viridiplantae > Streptophyta > Magnoliopsida > Sapindales > Rutaceae > Zanthoxylum > Zanthoxylum bungeanum. The sequence goes on along the minus strand of SKCR01048011.1, from coordinate 29,116 downwards.
ATCATATACTAATAGAATATGTTGGAAATTGACATATAGTCGTTCAGAAGACACTCAGCTGACAATGTAGCTAACCCACTCACAAAGCCTATGAGCCAAGATCAAATGGTGTGTCATCTTGAGAAGATGGGCATAATGTTCATAATAAACTGACTTAGTGCAAGTGGGAGTTGTTGAGAGTGATGTATTAAAACAGTTATGAATGTTATGGTTTAAGGCATAATATTTGTATTATAATTTATATTATTAAATAAAATATATTATTTTCTCTACACGTTGTTACATCCATTTTCATTTGTATCCTCGAGACGTTATGTCAACTTAAATATCGTTTAATCCAAAAGAGTTTGTGTAGAGGTCAGCGATATTTATAAGAATAAATCTCAAAGTAAGTTATGTAGGGGTTGGTGCTCAGAGCGCCAATTCCCGGTTGTATTTTGTTAAATACTTCTGTAAAACATTATTATTAGTAATAATATATGCAGTTTCTATAATATAATCTATTCTTTTATATGGTAAAGACGTAATGACCTAGAATGATTAGTCATGGTACAGTTGCAAAAGCGTCGCAACGGACATTGAGTCGTATCATGACGTTGTCATTCTCAGACAGTTCCTGGTCAAGGTTTACACTACTTGGTCAGTATAGTAAACCCGTTGAGACCGGTACATGTCGTATACTGGAATATATGATTCCAATGGTTTCTCAATGAACCATAGTCTTGGAGACTAGTATAGACGTGTAGGTGTTTATAGTGGATAAACACTGAACGACTCACCGAAGATTCTTAATGGATGGTACACCAGCGTCAATAAGAATCTTCTTGGGTTGAGTAGCACTTGTGATTCTTAGACTTGAGATGCCATTGTGGGCACATGAGACATCTTCTACACTTAGACGGCAGTCACGTCACCGATCTATTTAGATCAGACCTCCGCCTGTTCGTTGGGTGTAGATAGATCCTCAGGGTGTCCTATGTGTATCAAGATAGGATCCGTCAGTTCTGTGTACCAGAGCATAGGTAGTCCATATGATTAGCAATCAGATAAAACCATGGGCCCGTGGTAAGTTTAGAAGCTAGTTCTAAACATTCTTTTTGAGATTGCTAATAGAATAGTCGACTGGATAGTCCCGATAGAGATTTGACGTTTACATCTATATCTCTGGGATTTATCCGGATACCTGTGACGGAGGAATTATACATTTGCGATGACCTCGACCTGTATGGTTAGCGAGATTATCCGTGATCGTCATAATCTACGGGTGGATAGATTATGGACATGAAATTTGATTTCGTGACGGATATACCTGAACCTAGAGAGTCTCAATAATGAAACATACTCGTTGAGCACTAGAGCAACATATAAATAATATTGATTATTTATAAAGTCGTTTAATGGTTAAACGCAAGATACATGCTAAAGAGACTAGATAGTCATTTACTTAATTATTGTGTATTTACATTTAATACTTGATTAATTTAAATACACATTAATTAATAGTCAAAATGAGTTATTTGACTTATTTCCTAAATGAATATATGTTTTTAATATTTAATGTAAATATTATACATATATTTAATATATTTGTATTTGATTAATTAATTAATTATTTAATTGTTAAATGATTAAATTAATTAAAATATAAATATCTTATGTTAGGATAATTAAAGTAAATGACATTAGTTGCATTGTTGACCAAAATAAATATCTAATAAAGGTTATTAAAAGATATTTATGCAAGTTGATACTAATATTGAAATGAAATTGAAATTACAATTTGTTGCATTTGGTATGCAAATTTCGGCCAAGGCACTTTTTTGGCAAGTATAAATTGTTTTCATTTTTCATTTCATTAACCTAATACACTTTATCAAAAGAAACACCATTGAAGAAAGCTTGAAGAAGTTGAGAAAGAAAAGAAAAACCAAGGAAAGCTTGATTTTAGTAAGTTTTCTCCAACTTACTATTAGTAAGGAAAATGTTCCTTAGGATCTAGGCTTCCATATATGATATCTTAGGTTATTTCTTCTTTCTTTGTTTTGTTTTTGGTGATGGAAAGTTTGGTGAAGTGTTGAGCATGTGTAATGAAGAAAGTGTTTAACTATTGTAGTAGTAATAAACTCTTTTAAGGTTTATGAAACCATGTTGCTATTCTAGAGTTGTTGACCCACTCTTAAATGACCTAGATTTGATCTTGAGTTGTTTCATTGTGTTGAGACTTGAATTGGATGAAAGATTGATGATTGAAACATTTGATTTAATGTAATTAGCCTAATTTGTCCAATTTGTGGAAATTGAAAAATTAGGGTTTCTAACTAATTCCAAATTTGGGGGTTTTCATATATGTTGAGCATTTGGGGTGTATATGATGCATGCAAAGTTTCATGTTGATTGGATTTCATTTGGATGAGTTTTGAAGCATGAAATGACCAAATGGTCAACTTGGGCACAATTTGGTGCTCTCGGCTTTGAGAGAGGAAAATTGGGGATTTTGGTTGCTTTGGTGTTTTGATGTTTTGAACATCATAAGTTCATCTTAGAAATGATTTAGAATCATTCAAAATTGATTGGATCAATTTCGGACTAAAACGGACAAAAATACAAAGCAAGGGTATTTCGGTAAATTCACTTAAAATGTTTTATTGAATTTATTTCATAATTTGATTATTGGAATGTTAAATAAATATGTTTATTTAATTTATCCGAGAAAAAGTTTTGAAATCTGAAAATCGGATTCACCGCTTCCGCTGCGTTACCGGATTCACCCCTAAATAACCCTTCAAAATGGTATCAGAGCAAGTCTGATTCTAGGCCACCTAATATGATTAGCCTTCATTGAATCAATGTTTAATCATGTTTTCTTGACTTTATGCATGCTTATTAGGAACTAATTTGATTAGATTTAGGGTGTATGACACTTAGCGGAAAATCCCTAATAATAAGGTTTTAATGTAATTTGTATTTGATGCATGTTATATGGTCCGTCTTGTCAATACGGTTTATGAATACTTCTTTGTGACTACATCCGAGACCGTGCCTCTGCTGTGAGGGTGTAGCCGATAAAGATTTATTTATACCGGATGTATATCTGATACTAGATAAATTCAAGTAAAAGCGGAATTCTGAACGTGCCCTAGCTGTCAGGATTACGTAAGTAACTTGAGTTTATCATTGACGAGTATTACCTTGGTACGTCTCCTTGTGGGCCTGCCTTCGCAGCGACAACGAGAAACGGCCAGGACCGGATACTTAGGAGTCACTATTGAGTGATTGACAAATGAGTTGTCTACCTGATGAATATACGTAGGCGAGACCGTGCCTCTGCTGTGAGCTGAAATATATTCACGGGATCCACTTTTCACTATTTATATTTAATTTAATTATTAAATATTTGTATTCTGTTTTGGGATTACAGTATTGCATGATTTAGTGGGAGGGGCATATTAGATTAAAAATCCATGATCTAGTTTATGCTTTTGATATTATATGAAACTGCTTAATTTCTGCTAACCGTTTTTCGTGATCTATATGATAGATTTGCGATGGCGGGTCAATCCACAAACCAGTTTGCGCGTATGTTAGATGCGAACAAACTAAAAGGCGCTGAGAACTTTACGGACTGGGAATTGGATTTGAGGATTGTCCTCGATTCCGAAAAGTTGGGTTATGTTCTTGAGGGTCCGTTGCCCCTTGCAGTGGGTGAGGATGCTTCAGAGGAGGAACGCCAAGTTTTTGAAGCTTGGAAGAATGATGATTTAAGGGTTAAATCATACATCCTTAGTTCGCTCTCTCCGAAACTCAAGCAACAATACTATGGAACATCAGATTCCTATAGTATGATAACGCGATTAAGACAATCGTTCGAGAACCAGGAACAGGTTATTGTTCACAAGGTCGCCATGGAACTGTTCCATGCGCGTCTGGATGAGGGGCAAAGTGTTAGCCCACATGTTCTTCAAATGATCGATTTGATCGATCAATTGAGGCAACATAATCTCATCCTGAATGACATTCTCGGTAGGAGTGTCATTCTTGGTTCTCTGCCAGCTTCATTCCGCCAGTTTGTGATGTACTTCAACATGCACGGGACAGTCTGCACCTACCAGGAGCTACATAGGATGTTGCTCACGGCAGAAGAGGATCTGAAGAAGGGAGTACCGACTCGCCCACCTAGATCTACTTCTCTTTCGGCTTCTTCCCAAGGATGTCCAAGGGAAAGAAGAAGAAAGGGAAGAAGAAAGAAGGCCTTCGGTCCTCCACAGCAGGCGAAGATAGCAAGCCCAAAAGGGCTTCTGAAGACAAATGCCACCACTGCGGCAAAGTTGGGCACTGGAAAAGGAACTGTCCTGATTACATTGCCCAAATGAGGAGAGACAGAGCTTCTACATCAGGTACTTTTATTTTTCCAGTTATTGATTTATCTTTGGCTTGTGAAGCCGTTACATCCAGCTGGATTTTAGATTCTGCTTGTCCCATTCACATTTGCAATTCGTTGCAGGTGCTGAAGGAAAGTAGGAGGCTGAAGCCAGGGGAGATGCAGTTGCGGTTCGGGAGTGGAGACTCTTTGGATGCAGTTGCAGTGGGAGTATGCGAGATCTCATTGCCGAATGGGACACTTTTGTTAATGACTGTCATTTTGTACCGGGATGTGTCGCTAATATTATATCACTTTTTGTATTGATACAGAAGGCTTTTGTATGAATATTAAGAATAGTTCTTTGTATTTATATGATAGAAATAATATTCAGATCCTTAGTTGTCCAAACCAGCATGGTCATTACACATTGCAAACTTCAAAAGATATATTAAATACTGGAGTTAATAAACGTAGATTACCTGTAATTAATAATACTGAACTTTGGCATATGAGACTTGGTCACATTGGCGTTAAACGCCTTACCCAATTGGTTAGGAATGGTTTGATATCAGATCTTACCATTGAATCCTATCCAACTTGTGAATCCTGTATTCAGGGTAAAATGACCAAGGCCCCATTTTCTGGTGTTGGACACCGTGCCACTAACTTACTGGAACTCGTACATTCTGATGTATGTGGTCCACTAAGTCAAACTGCTCACAGTGGTTATTCGTACTTCGTTACCTTTACCGATGATTTGTCACGGTACGGTTATGTGTATTTGATGCGACATAAATCGGAAACCTTTGAAAAGTTCAAAGAGTTCCGAAATGAAGTAGAAAAACAACTGGTAAATATATTAAATGCCTTCGATCAGATCGAGGCGGCGCGGCGAATATATGAGTGGTGAGTTCATGGATTATATGAAGGAGAATGGGATTCTCGCTCAATATACTCCTCCAGGTACACCACAGCACAATGGTGTATCTGAAAGGAGAAATCGGACTTTATTGGATATGGTCCGATCGATGTTGAGTTTCACAGATTTGCCCTATTACTTATGGGGTTACTGTCTCTTAACAGCCGCACATCTTTTGAATAAGATTCCTTCAAAGGCTGTTCCTACGACACCGTATGAGATATGGTTCGGTAGGAGACCGAATCTTAATTATATTAAGGTTTGGGGTTGTCCTGCCTATGTCAGGGTAACTCAGCAAAGTAAGCTTTCGCCTCGAGGGCAAAAGTTTAGGTTTGTTGGATATCCCTCAAATACGAGGGGATATCTGTTCTATGATACCGAGCATCGAAATGTCTTCGTAGCTCGCTTCGCAAAATTTCTAGAAGTAGAATTTTTGTCAGAAGAAGGTATGATCATAGAAGGTTGAACTTGATGAAGTCCAACCTGAAAACAACGAACCAACGGAGGAACCTGAAGTTCAAGTAGATGAAGGACCTTCAACACACACACTCCGTAGGTCGGAAAGGGTATCTAGACCTCCTGAACGCTTGTATTTGATACAAGAAAAGAGTCTGGATGTTCTCTTAGTTGAAGAGACCGATCCTTTCACCTATAGAGAATCGATGTTGGACATCGACTCCGTGAAATGGAAAAAGTGCCATGAAATCCGAGATAGACTCAATGCATGAAAATCAAGTTTGGGACTTGATTCCGCTTCCCGAAGGAATTGTTCCTATCGGTTGTAAATGGGTTTACAAGAGGAAGCGCGGGCCTGACGGTAAGGTTGAAACTTACAAGGCCCGACTGGTAGCAAAAGGTTACACGCAGCGACCTGGCGTCGACTACGATGAAACTTTTTCGCCGGTAGCAATGCTTAAGTCTATCCGGATTTTGCTTTCTATAGCTGCGTATCATGACTACGAGATTTGGCAAATGGATGTCAAAACGGCTTTTCTAAATGGGTTTCTTGATGAAGAAATCTATATGGAACAGCCGGAAGGTTTCACATCCAGCCAAACCTCGGGTATGGTTGTAAGCTTAAGAAGTCCATTTATGGACTTAAACAAGCTTCACGAAGTTGGAATCTTCGATTCGACGAGATTATCAGATCGTCTGGTTTTCTTAAGAATTCGGAAGAATCCTGTGTGTATCAGAAGGCCAGTGGGAGCATGGTCGTATTTTTAGTCCTGTATGTTGATGACATCCTAATCATTGGGAATGATTTAGGTATGTTACAAAGCGGTTAAAGCATATCTCTGTAAGAATTTCTCCATGAAGGACCTGGGAGAAGCTTCCTATGTTTTAGGGATAAAACTCTATCGAGATAGACAAAGGAGGCTGATTGGGTTATCCCAATCAACGTACGATAGATAAGATCTTGGAACGGTATAGCTTTGGTAACTGTAAGACAGCAAACATACCGTTCAGACATGGGATTCATCTTTCTAAGAAGATGTGTCCACAAACAGAAGATGAGAAGGTTAGAATGTCTAACCAACCTTATGCTTCGTGTTTGGGTAGCATAATGTATGCCATGTTATGTACGAGGCCTGATATCAGTTTCGCTGTTAGCGTAACAGTCGATATCAGTCCAATCCAGGTAATGACCATTGGATGGCCATTAAACATATCCTAAAGTATCTTAAAGGTACTAAGGATAAGTTGATTATATATGGAGGAAACGAACTGCAGGTTAACGGGTATACAGACTCCGATTTTCAATCGGATCCCGATGATAGAAAGTCTACATCTGGATTTGTCTTTACCCTTAACGGAGGTGCAGTATGTTGGAAGAGTTCCAAACAGGGATCTACAGCTGATTCCACCACTGAGGCGGAATATATTGCAGCTTCTGAAGCCGCAAAAGAGGCTGTGTGGATAAAGAACTTTATCACAGAATTGGGAGTTGTCCCAAGTATCGAGAATGCGATTCCGTTATACTGTGATAATACTGGAGCCATTGCGCAAGCAAAGGAACCGAGGGCGCATCAGAAGTCGAAGCATGTGGAACGCAAGTACCACATCATTCGAGAGATCGTGTCGCGAGGGGATATTGTCGTGTGCAAGGTACCCGAGTGAAGACAACGTAGCAGACCCGCTGACGAAGGCCATACCTCCGAAGTTGTTTGATAAACACGTGGAGTCGATGGGTATTAGATACAATCGATATTGGCACTAGAGCAAGTGGGAGATTTTGTAGGGGTTGGTGCTCAGAGCGCCAATTCCCGGTTGTATTTTGTTAAATACTTCTGTAAAAAACATTATTAGTAATAATATATGCAGTTTCTATAATATAATCTATTCTTTTATATGGTAAAGACGTAATGACCTTAGAATGATTAGTCATGGTACAGTTGCAAAAGCGTCGCAACGGACATTGAGTCGTATCATGACGTTGTCATTCTCAGACAGTTCCTGGTCAAGGTTTACACTACTTGGTCAGTATAGTAAACCCGTTGAGACCGGTACATGTCGTATACTGGAATATATGATTCCAATGGTTTCTCAATGAACCATAAGTCTTGGAGACTAGTATAGACGTGTAGGTGTTTATAGTGGATAAACACTGAACGACTCACCGAAGATTCTTAATGGATGGTACACCAGCGTCAATAAGAATCTTCTTGGGTTGAGTAGCACTTGTGATTCTTAGACTTGAGATGCCATTGTGGGCACATGAGACATCTTCTACACTTAGACGGCAGTCACGTCACCGATCTATTTAGATCAGACCTCCGCCTGTTCGTTGGGTGTAGATAGATCCTCAGGGTGTCCTATGTGTATCAAGATAGGATCCGTCAGTTCTGTGTACCAGAGCATAGGTAGTCCATATGATTAGCAATCAGATAAAACCATGGGCCCGTGGTAAGTTTAGAAGCTAGTTCTAAACATTCTTTTTGAGATTGCTAATAGAATAGTCGACTGGATAGTCCCGATAGAGATTTGACGTTTACATCTATATCTCTGGGATTTATCCGGATACCTGTGACGGAGGAATTATACAATTTGCGATGACCTCGACCTGTATGGTTTAGCGAGATTATCCGTGATCGTCATAATCTACGGGTGGATAGATTATGGACATGAAATTTGATTTCGTGACGGATATACCTGAACCTAGAGAGTCTCAATAATGAAACATACTCGTTGAGCACTAGAGCAACATAAATAAATAATATTGATTATTTATAAAGTCGTTTAATGGTTAAACGCAAGATACATGCTAAAGACACTAGATAGTCATTTACTTAATTATTGTGTATTTACATTTAATACTTGATTAATTTAAATACACATTAATTAATAGTCAAAATGAGTTATTTGACTTATTCCTAAATGAATATATGTTTTTAATATTTAATGTAAATATTATACATATATTTAATATATTTGTATTTGATTAATTAATTAATTATTTAATTGTTAAATGATTAAATTAATTAAAATATAAATATCTTATGTTAGGATAATTAAAGTAAATGACATTAGTTGCAATTGTTGACCAAAATAAATATCTAATAAAGGTTATAAAAGATATTTATGCAAGTTGATTTACTAATAATGTAAATGAAATTGAAATTACAATTTGTTGCATTTGGTATGCAATTTCGGCCAAGACACTTTTTGGCAAGTATATAAATTGTTTTTTCATTTTTCATTTCATTAACCTAATACACTTTATCAAAAAAGAAACATCATTGAAGAAAGCTTGAAGAAGTTTGAGAAAGAAAAGAAAAACAAGGAAAGCTTGATTTTAGTAAGTTTTCTCCAACTTACTATTAGTAAGGAAAATGTTCCTTAGCATCTAGGCTTCCATATATGATATCCTTAGGTTATTTCTTTCTTTATTCTTTGTTTTTGGTGATGGAAAGTTTGGTGAAGTTGTAGAGCATGTGTAATGAATAAAGTGTTTAACTATTGTAGTAATAAACACTCTTGTAAGGTTTATGAAACCAAGTTGCTATTCTAGAGTTGTTGACCCACTCTTAAATGACCTAGATTTGATCTTGAGTTGTTTCATTGTGTTGAGACTTGAATTGGATGAAAGATTGATGATTGAAACATTTGATTTAATGTAATTAGCCTAATTTGTCCAATTTGTGGAAATTGAAAAATTAGGGTTCTAAACTAATTCCAAATTTGGGGGTTTTCATATATGTTGAGCATTGTGGTGTGTATATGATGCATGCAAAGTTTCATGTTGATTGGATTTCATTTGGATGAGTTTTGAAGCATGAAATGACCAAATGGTCAACATGGGCACCATTTGGTGCTCTCGGCTTTGAGAGAGAAAAATGGGGATTTTGGTTGCTTTGGTGTTTTGATGTTTTGAACATCATAAGTTCATCTTAGAAATGATTTAGAATCATTCAAAATTGATTGGATCAATTTCGGACTAAAACGGACAAAAATACAAAGCAAGGGTATTTGGTAAATTCACCTAAAAATGTTTTATTGAATTATTTTCATAATTGATTATTGGAATGTTAAATAAATATGTTTATTTAATTTATCCGAGAAAAAGTTTTGAAATCTGAAAATCGGATTTTCACCGCTTCCGCTGCGTTACCGGATTCACCCTATCAACCCCTTCAAGTTATTGGTAACATGTGATTATTATATGAACATAAATATTCATTCTATCAATATGTTGTGTGTCGTCTAGTACCATTTGATATTAATAGAAAATGGATGATGAGTCTCATTCATAGGACACAAACAATAGGTTTCATCAGTAGATTGAACTATTATCGATCACGACTACAAAAGCGTAAGATCCATAATAATTTATCTAAGGTCATTGATATCGTATAATACATAGTGTCGTCTATCTTCTTACCTGAGTTCACATGATGACTTGTGCAATAGTACTCACGATTCATAGTATATTATCATTCAATTTATCCACGTCATTTTGAATAAATGCTAGATAGTCTTGAACTATTAACGTACGAAAGTCACTTGTGCTTTAGATGAGATCTGATAGCTTTTAATAAATAGTTATAGTTATTTCAAGGAAACTCAATTTTGTGCATATAAGTCTTTGGCCAAAGCAGTCGATATCTTTAGATAATCAAATCCACAAGTAGAGTTAAAGATTTATTGAGTAGAAAGGATTTGACCAAACCATAATCCTGGACTCGATAAGAAACAAAATATTGGAAGGAATGAGATGACATGTTCGAAGTGTATTCTAACGGATTCATATGTTTTCTCATTTCATTTATCGAATAGGGCTCATGGCTTGCTGCTATGGGATTACTTATGGTCTGTGGAATATTATAGAGATGAAATATTAAAGAGTTAATATTATTTCACTGCTACTCGATAATGAACCTAGGACGGTCGCACAAATATAGTTTTCGTATATGTTATAAATTCGAAGATGTTTATTAAAAGTTAATAAATGATTATTTTGGCAAAATAAGATTTCATAATTGGATTAGGATATTTAGAATGTTTCGGAAATATTATTTGATTAATAAATTTCGAAATATAAAATTAGATTTAATTGTTTAAATAAATATTGATATTTATATTAAATAAATTTAATTTAATTTAATATATGTAATTTTAATTAATTATTAATTAAAATTAAATAAGATAAATTAATTAATAGTTAATTAATTATCGGGCCAAAATAATATTAAATCTATTGGGTTTTAATTTAGTGGGCTAGCGCCCAAATCAATAGAGTCTTATTAAGATTAAATAGGAAAATCTTTATTAATTAAGATTCATAATTTGATTAAGTATCATAATTATTTTGGAAAGAATCTTTAAGAGACAAATTTGATTTATAGAGACTTATAATCTCCTTGTTGTATTGAGATACAATTGAAGCATTCTCCATCTATAAATAGATGGATCTATAATAGATGGATCCTTGGCCGAATTTTGTCCTTTCTCTCTTGAAATAGTTCCAATTGTTCTTAAAGACTTCAACATCCTAGAAAAGAAATAAGTTTTATCTGTTCTCAAAATGTAAGCAATTTATTCGTAGATAAGTACTAGTGTATCTCATTCTATAAAGTACCATGTCTATTAGGAAAAAACGTGCACTACTATATTTCAACATTCTCGCCTTCTTTTTATCCCATGGTAAATCTCCAGATTATAGGAACCTCTTGATTGAGTCCATCCAGGTCAGTTCCACTTCGGCCTCTACATCCATCACACTAGAACCTCCCGCACTCTTAGGTTATATGATCTCTAAATGGATAAGTCGATGAATCTTAGACTTGATCGACGACGTCAGCCGAGCCAATGAATCTGCCTGGTGATTATTCTCTCGACCGACCTGCTCGAAGGTCACATTCCCCTTCATTCGACCATTTTTTTCACCTCAATGAGGTAAGCTGTTGTACGTGCCAAATTTGGGCCAAGGGCAAAACCGTCTTTCACCTCAAACCCAACAGTATGACAAGGCCCGAAAGTAAAGACCAGGCCCAAAGAATTCTGTATTATTGGATTACAATTGAGCCATAAGCTTAAGGACAAAACCTCTTAATTATATCAACCATCTTTCCCCACTTTGCCTAACACAAGGCATATTCTCACATGCTCAAACTTTTATCAAATGTCTGGGCACGTTGTGGGACTTATGCCAGCTGCCAAAGACGATCCTTTTCATCTATAAATAGCAACGCAATTCAAGAAACAGGGGGGGCTTCTGAACTCGCTTCACTTCTTTCTTACAAGCCTCTGCTCTCTGACATTAGCACTCTCAGAGCTCTCCATCCCCTTATACACTTACCACCGCCCTCACGGCCACCCAAAAGAGTTTAAGGTAACATCAAACCTTACTTTCATATTTACATATTTACTGCTCATTTCATACTACTGACTTGAGCGTCGGAGTGCCCCCGGCACCCACCACACCGGTGGGTAGTCTGCTCCCGCTCACTCTACCTTTGTTTTGCAGGATCGCTAATGCCCCCAACCTACAAATTCTGATTGTCGAATGAACTATCAAATGGACCAGAGAAAGTCCATAAGGCACAGTCGAATGAACCTAATGAAATATCTATGTGAATCTTCATACTACAAGACCTGATGAAGGTCACGAGACTACTGTCGAATGAACTTGTCGAATGGACTTGATGAAAGTCTAAAGAATGAAATTACTTATTCTCTTGATGAGGATTTATGAGACTACGGTCGAATGGATTTTATGAAAGTCCAAAGAATTCACCACTCACTTTCCTAGACCTGATGAAGGTCCATGAGACTATGGTAGAATGAACTTGGAGAATATCTATCAAGGTTATCACTCTTCATACTTCTACAATACTACTGTCGAATGAAGTTTGTCGAATGGGCCTGATGAAGATCCAATAGAATATGTAAATAAACTTGATTAAAGCCATCAATGTCACCTCCACTCTACGAGACTACGGACGAATGGACTTGATGGAAGTCCAAGGAGGTCATTACTCACTATCATAGACCTGATGAAGGTTCATGAGACACGGTCGAATGAACTTGAAAAAAATCTATCAAGGTCATCACTCTTCACATTTCTACGATACTACCGTCGACTGGACTCATCGAATGGAATTGATGGAATTCCAAGGAAGTCATTACTCAATATACTAGACCTGAAGAAGGTCTACGATGCTACAATTGAATGAACTTGATGAAAGTCATTACTTTTCTCTCTTCTGTGAGACTACTGTCGACTGGACTTGTCGAATGGAGTTGAGGAAGGTCCACGAAGCTACGGTCGAATGAACCTTATGATTATCTATGAGAATCTTCATTCTACTAGACCTGATGAAGGTCCAAGAAGCTATGGTCGACTGAACTTGATGTAAGTCCAAGTGAATCTTCATTCTACATATTCATGATACTACTGTCGAATGGAACTGACAAAGGTCCATGAGACACGGTCGTATGAAACTAATGCATGTTTATGAGAATCACCACTCTACTAAACTTGATAAAGATTGGTTGACTGAACCTGATAGAGGTTCAAGAGAATTTCATACTACCTAACTTGAAAAGGCTGGTCGATTGGACTTAAAGAAGGTCCAATAAAATTTTCATTCTACCTGTCCTGATGAAGGTTAGGAGACTACGGTCGAATGAACCTGATGAAGGTTTATGGGGCTTTCCCTATGCTTTCTAGAGTTTATGGAAATCCATCCATATAGTCTAGAGTGGATGATAATCTCCATAGGTAGTGTGGAGATGATTATCTTCATATGTAGTATGGAAGAGATGGATGTCTACCAATGTCATTACTAATTATACAATACCTGACTAAGGTCAATGATACTACAATAGAATGAATTTTGATGAAAGTCACATAAAATTTCCATACTACCTAATCTAATAAAGGTTGGTCGAATGGACCAAAAGAAGGTCCTATGGAGTTCTTCATTCTACTAGGCATGATAATATATTCCCTATGTAGTATGGAGTTGGCAATATTAAATCAAAGTAGCATGGAGATGATGACTAACCTTTGACTTAGTCTGGAGGAGTTGATAATCATTCCAAGTAGTCTAGGAGAGATGAGAGTTTTCCATGTAGCCTGAAGTTGATAGCCATCCACTTTGTCGTATGGAGAATAGTTTTGTTGCTTGGCTTTGTGTTCATGCTCCACATACACCAAGAAAGCATATTATTATTTTGACTTTCGTTGAAGCCTGCCCCTTTTTTCTTCCTAAAGCTACACGTACTACTTGTGTCGAGTCAAAAATGAGACATTTCATATAATCATTCCATGCTACAAGTGAAGATGCTCGTATGTAGAGTCAAAAAAGCCAAGCCAAAGCATCCAATGGATCACGTGAAGATGCTACTTGCTAGCATGTAGAGTCAAATAAGCCAAGCCAAAGCACCCCATGGATCACGTGAAGATGCTTGTATGTATAGTCAAAAAAGCCAAACCAAAGCACTCCATGCTACACGTGAATATGCTCGTATGTAGAGTCAAAAAATCCAAGCCAAAGCACCCAATGAATCACATGAATATGCTTATATGTAGACTCAAAAAATCCAAGCCAAAACACCCAATGAATCACGTGAATATGCTTATATGTAGACTCAAAAAATCCAAGCCAAAACACCCAATGAATCACGTGAATATGCTTATATGTAGACTCAAAAAATCCAAGCCAAAGCACCCAAGGATCACGTGAAGATGCTACTTGCTAGCATGTAGAGTCAAATAAGCCAAAAATAAAAATGAAAGAAACTACAAGTATGAAACACAAGCGAGAGTTGAATGTTTAATGGTCGACTGGTATGTCCAAAAAATGGGCCATGCAAGCCATGAAAGCAAACATGTATTGTGCTTGTATGGATGTGTTAATGAAGGCGTATGTTGGTTGGGCCATGCATGATTTTTCTCTTTCTGTATGGAGTGTAGCATGGGATTTTCAAGGTGATGGGTGATAAGCTTACATCTTTTGTAGGCGTATGATGTTTATGCATATGGGATGGTTCGTGAATGGTGGAATAAAGAGAGGTATTATTTCCACTAAACTTATCTGATGGTTTTCCAAAATCAGAATATCTTGTAGTGTCGAATGGGACCTGGTCATTTTAAATCAAGTTGGATCTCATATGTCTTGGCCTGTGCATGGTGTTTTGTCGAATGGACCATTTCTCCTTTGCATATGGCTTTGTTGAGTGAACCCCACAATCATCTCTTCTTTGAATATAATTTTACAGATATGATCTAGCATGTGGTCTCATAGTACGCTATTCTTACAGTCTACGTTTGTTTAAGGACTACATGTGGCAGAGTGCTTTCTTCGAGTGTAGATTGGAGATAATTACTAAAACATTTCCTTTCACACAGAAGATGTGACTTTGTATGAAAGGTCGGCTGGTGAAATGTGATGGCTTTTTTAGTGATTAAATGGATGGTTGTTTGATGATGATTTTTCACCTGCCATATTCTTGAATGCTCATAAGAGATTGAGTTTGATAAGATAGTTGAAATGACTTGTAACCTCACGCTACTATTGGAGATTAGTACTCGAGTTTTACATGGATCAATTTTCATCTTCCATTGATTGTAAATGTTATGTAGAGTGGCTGATTATGCCCAAATGTTATGTAGAGTGGCTGATTATGCCACTACAGGATCTGGTGTCTGTTTGTAAAGATTGTAGACTGAGTGGTCTTTGCTTGCTATGAATCGCTAAGGCCCCACGGTGGGCGCCAAATCGATAGTTCATTCGGCCGAGGTCCACAATCAGAATTTGTAGGTTGGGGGCATTAGCGATCCTGCAAAACAAAGGTAGAGTGAGCGGGAGCAGACTACCCACCTGTGGTGTGGTGGGTGCCGGGGGCACTCCGACGCTCAAGTCAGTAGTATGAAATGAGCAGTAAATATGTAAATATGAAAGTAAGGTTTGATGTTACCTTAACTCTTTTGGGTGGCCGTGAGGGCGGTGGTAAGTGTATAAGGGGATGGAGAGCTCTGAGAGTGCTAATGTCAGAGAGCAGAGGCTTATAAGAGAAGTGAAGCGAGTTCAGAAGCCCCCCCGTTTCTTGAATTGCGTTGCTATTTATAGATGAAAAGGATCGTCTTTGGCAGCTGGCATAAGTCCCACAACGTGCCCAGACATTTGATAAAAGTTTGAGCATGTGAGAATATGCCTTGTGTTAGGCAAAGTGGGGAAAGGTGGTTGATATAATTAAGAGGTTTTGTCCTTAAGCTTATGGCTCAATTGTAATCCAATAATACAGAATTCTTTGGGCCTGGTCTTTACTTTCGGGCCTTGTATACTGTTGGGTTTGAGGTGAAAGACGGTTTTGCCCTTGGCCCAAATTTGGCACGTACAGCTGTCATTTTGGGCTCCCTTGTCTGGAACCCATCGTTTATCTGTTGGACAGCCAGCTTCAAGTCACTCTTCACTATCACATCTCTTATCCCGATCGCATAATAAAGCCCCAACTCTGCCAGGATCTCTTTATACTAGGTTGCGTTATTAGTTACTTCAAACCCAAACCTTAGTGCATAGTTCAGCTCCTTACTCTGTTCATTATTAAGGATGACACCAGCCCTACATCCTTGTGAACTAACCAACTTATCAACAAATAGTTCTCACTTCTCTTTTTTCCTGACCATCATGACTTGGGGCTCAGTGAATTCGGCCACAAAATCAGCTAGAACTTACCCCTAAATAGATACCCAGGGTAGGTAACATATATCATATTTGCTAAGCTCTACTGACCATTTTACCACACAACCCGAGGTCTCGAGTCTATGAAAAATTTGTCTAAGTTGGTGGTTTGTATATACCCCGATATGGTGAGCTTGGAAGTAAGGTTGCAACTTCCTCGATGTAGTAACTAGGGATATGGCCATCAACTCATGAGCTGGGTATCTGGTTTCCACATCTAATAAGGTATTGCTAGAATAATACACCAACCTTTGAATTTTATCTATTTCTTGTATGAGCACTGAACTTACAACATGCTCTGAAACAACTAAGTACAGAAATAACATCTCACCCTAGAATTGGCTTAGACATAAGTGGAGATCGGGTCAAGTACCCTTTAAGCTATTAAAATGTATTATTGCACTCGTTCGTCCATTCAAATTCCTTATTTGCCTTCCTCATCAACTAGAAGAAAACATACCATTTATCAGTGGCCTTAGAAATAAACCGGTTGAGCGCTATTACTCGACCAGTCAAGCTTTGCTCCTCTTTCACTGTCCTCGGAGACTTCAAATCTAGCACTGCCTTGATCTTCTTAGGGTTGGCCTCAATGCCCATTGCGCTGACCATATACCCCAAGAACTTTCTCAATGATACTCTGAAGACATATTTTTCTGGATTCAGCCTCATCTTATACCTCATCAAGAGTTCAAAAGTTTCTCTTAGGTCCCTCAAATGGTCATCGGGCATTACAGTCATTGTTATCATGTCAGCGACATAGACTTGCATTTTTTCGATGAGTGACTTGAACACCCGGTTCACCAATCTATGATATGTGGCCCCGACATTCTTTAACTCGAAAGACATCACCTTATAGCAATACAGCCCCTATATGTGATTAATACTATTTTTCCTCATCTTCGGGATACATTTTGATCTGGTTGTATCATGAGAACGCATCCGTGAAAATAAGCAAATTGGCTCTTACAACAAGCCTAGTACAAATCTCTCAAGTGGTCGGGTGCTGGCATGCTCTCTCTCTCTATCATTAACCCTTCAACTCTCAATTTCTCTCAAAGTTGTGAGATACAGAAAATAGTCAACCCTTGAATCTGAGACTTTGACCTCTTTATATATGTTTCCAAATCCATTATTTCACCGTCCATGACGTTAGCTCATGTCACTCTATCATCATTACAATAACAACTTTCCTCAACTACCCATAATTCGGCCAATCAAATTAGCTTTTTTCCCTGTCACTGCACTGGCCTATGGCGGCTCTGCTCTTCCACTTCCCTGCCACTGCACCGCCCTATGGCGGCTGGCAGAGGCTACTTTCACAGTGAATCATTGTTTTCTCATAATCATCATTAGCATTCTAGAAGAGTATCATCTCATTTCAAGGCACACATCACTTGACTCAATCATAGATTGACTCATGATCTCATCTTCGTTTATCGTGTCGGCATACTGAGGTGGATGATATTGGTAAAAACTCCCTCTAACCTCTTCAACCAGGTCGGGTTGCTAAGCATGGTCTTCATCATGTCAGTTTTCACAAATACTCAAATGCTGTCAAATCCAACACTTCTTCTTCTTCAGGTAATGTCGGTATTCTAACTTGCTTTGCCATCAACAGGTTCTACCCTCGGGATCTATTCGAGCCCTTAGATTTTTATGATGTGTTTTTGGTTAAGTGGACTATCAATCTTACCCCTCCTCGATTTTTGATCTTACTCATTATAAAAAAAACCACCACTCCCTGTCGTAATCTTTGAGTTGGATTATATATATAGATAGACTGTAAGATAATTTATAAATAGGAAGAGGTCGGGAATCATTCCTGCTTATTTGAAAAGCGCTTCTTGAGCAACGGCAAAATGGCAAATTGTCTAATTAGCTTCAAAGTGGAGCGATAATTTCAATTTTAATGTCTCTTTATTAGCAATCTTTTGTTTAATTTTAATATATTTCCATGTCTTTTTTTGGGACACATAATTTGCATGATTAAAAATTTAATCAGATATAATTAAGAAGCAAGAAGTAAATAAGTTAAAATTGAATGCCAGTGATGTCACTGCCTCAGATCCATCCCAGAATAAAAATAATAAACCAAAATATTAATGATTAAAAAAAACTAAAAGAGGGCTGTGAAATCTACATAATTTTTTATGTTTGATTAGTTATAAAAATTATAGTGTTTTTTTGCTCTTGAAAGCATCATTAAGGAGTTAATTATGGAATTACGATGTTGACGTTTATTGTTAAAGAACATGCAAATTGTTAGGGCCATTTTTTCGCCTCTATATTGATGATGGATTTTCTATTGGAAGCATAGTTGCAATTTTCCAGGGATTGAGGCCGGATTGGATTTTTTTGAAACATGAATTTTTAAAACTAATCTTTTAAAATATTTTAACATGTTTTAAAATTAAAAATTAAAAAATTAAATATTTTTAGTGATTTTTTGGATTAAGCTTTAAAAAATAATTATAAATATATATATTTAGAATTGGAAATGAATGAATTTAATAGAAAAAAAAAATTAAGATTTATAATAGGGATGGGGTTTTTTTGCCACCCTAAAGCATAGTGATTGTAATGATAATAATTTAGTTTATTAGCATAGTGATTGTAATGATAAAATTAAGATTTATAATAGGGATGGGGTTAAATAGCCCTTAATAGAGAACTAGGCGAACCGCGATAACAAGCGAATGGACAAATATATGAATGCTAATTAATTTGAAACGTCTTGAAGATGAGTGTATATTCAGCTTATAAAAAGTTAATTGTGGTATTGAACATCTTATACATCACGAAACATGTTAATTGTGGTATTGAACATCTTCCCGAGGTATATATATATAGAGAGTCCACAATGACTTTGTTTGATGGTGTATAACTCAAGATCTGATATTGGGATCATGGATTCGAATCGAGGAAGTGCGTTTTTTATAAGAGTATGGGACATCCAGAGGTTTTACCTGCTCCGCTTAAGCTCGGAAAGGGTGGTTTGGCGGCGGGGTTTTAAACGATTTCAATATATATATATAGAGAGAGATTCTTGGTATAAGTTTTCTCATGCTCAAAAGGAAAGCATATACAATACTAAGTCCTAACCAGCCTAACTTCGACCTCTCATTAGTTACTAAACATGGATAAGGATTATGAGAATTTAAGACCCACCAGATACATGACTTGGTTCTTGTTCCTTGTAAGAGAAATTGACAAGACGAGTCTATACATATAACCAAATCAAACAAACAAAGCAATTTTCCATAATGTGGAGCCTATGCATATATTAGGACATTTTTATCTGACCTTCACAGTACTCAAGTTGATTGACATAAAACACAATAAATGGATGATAAAAGAGACTAGAAAAACTCTAAAATTGGAGCATTACAGCTCCTTAACGCTCCACTAAACGAGTAACTTAACGCTCACAAAACCACACTCTCATAACATGAGATCATTTTTTAACGCTAACTTATACTCCAGTGTTTGTTCCATAGCTTATAAGCTAACTTATACTCTCTGGCAATGCTCTACCAAACGCAAACTTAATCTCTCCATTTGTTCCCATATGAATCTTCTGGATATGCATTAAGAAACTAACAAAAGAACAGCCACAATATTTCTATGTACCCAGATGAAGTATGCAGGGTCAAATTATTCTATCCACTACAAAGTTACAAGAAAAAATAAATATTACCAATATTAATGTATTGATCTTTTTCCTTGTATGGAGTATGGACTAAAGAAGAATTGCAAACAAGTGAGAATTGAAATTTGCAAGAAATTAGCACAAGCAACAAGAAGTATTTATGCTTTTCCATTCCATATTGCACATGTAAAACAAGCCAATCAATTGATGTTAAACAAAAACAATAGCGGAAACCCAATTAAAAAAATAATAATATTAAAAATAACTCACGTTACCAAATAATTAACCAAGGACAAAAACGGAAACAATTTTACCCAGCACCTCTTTTCCCTCTCATTTCTGTTAGTAATTCGTGCAGTCCCTCGCAAAATGCCCTTCCTCTCCACAATTGTAACAACCTCTGCCGCCGCCTCCGCCTCCGTGACCCCGTCCACCACCACCTCCGCCGCCGCCACGGCTATAACATTCCCGAGCTAGATGTCCCGTTCTTCCACAGTTAAAACAAGCGCCGCTGCCGGCACCGACACCTCCAAACCGACCTCCTCTCCTGCCTCTAACATAACCACCTCCTCTTCCCCTCCCGCCATAAAACCCGCCGCGGCTTCCGAAACGGCGGGATCTGAAAGCCGCCTCCACGTCGACGGCTTTTGTGCGGCCGTCTTCTCCGACTTCCACGGTGAACTCAACTGCTTGGTCTTCGGAGAGAGTCCTGAAACCCTCGGATTTGATTGAGGTTTGGTGGACGAAAAGATCCTCGCCGCCATCATCGGGCGCGATGAATCCGAAGCCTTTCTGTGCACTGAACCACTTCACTGTACCACTAGATCTGTTAGTCTCAGCCATTGATTAGAAGTTTCTAGAATACGAGTTCAAGTTTTTTTCCAGAGCGTTCTAGAAGATTTAGCTTCAAGGTTTTGTCAATGGCTGATTGGATTAGAGCGAGGGGTGAAATCAGAGCTGATTTGAGTTCGTTGGGCGGGGACCAATTGAGCGAGAGATCGGACGGCTGAGAGAGAGTATTGGATTGTATCGTACGGTTCGAATATTTTGTTGATTTATCCGTTTTGACTTTTGAGATTTTGTGAACCCGCGAGATTATCCATTCGTGCACAAAATTTTCTTCCATAAATTTTTTATTTATGAACCATATATCAATCTCATTATCTTTTCAGAAATATATAATTCGATGTCGAAATTTTTATTTTATATTGCCTAAAGATTTATTGATCACTTTACTTTCAGTTAATTTTCAAAAGATCAATCCGAAGACTCTTAAATATTTATTTCATTTTCTTCCAAATAATGTGACATAATTTATTATTTCATATCACCTTAAATAAATAAAAAATAATAATTTAAGGATATTTAGCTAGATATTAAAAAACGAGAGTTAGTTAGGACTTAGGATGTTAAAAAAATAGGGTTATTATCATTTCACTATTCATAAATAACAAATAGGTATAAGTTGTGTTTGATGTTGCTATTAGAAAAGTGTGGTGGATAAATCGTGGTTTATAAACGTTGTTATGAAATTTTGATTTATGCTAAAAAATAATTGTGGTGCGCTTTTTAAATATTTTGATGATGGGGAAAAATTAAAAATTTTAACTTTTGCAAAACTCAGTTTTTGAAGCTATAATTTTTAGCTTATGTATCCATTTATTATTTCTCAATTTATTAAGTAATGAAATGATAATAACATAAAAAATATTATCTTCTTTAAATAAATTTAAATTTTTTTCTAATAATAATTTTGCCACAATGGGATGCATACCGACATTTTTTTAATTTCAATCTATTATAAATAATAATAAAAAATGTAAGATCTACAATCTATTTATCATTGCTATATATAACCATAATGAATAATCAATTTAGTTTTTAAATATCTTTAAAAAAAAATTACCCAAGTTTGAATTTAGAAAAATAATAAGGCTGAGTTTAGGGGTGAGCATCGGTTTCAGTTCTACCTGGAACCACAAGGATTCAGTCCGATTTTCCCATTTCTGAATCCGAACCGGCTTATTTAGGGTCGGTTCCGATTTCAAAATATAAAGAACTGATTTTTTCATTTCGATTCCGTTTCTAGTATAATGGGAACCAGAACCGAATTTTGAAACCGATTTCCAAATTATAAAATCAATTTTTTTGTTAAATTTTTTTAAGGAAAGTCCAAGTCTCTTACTTAAATCATGGTTCCGATTCCAAATTAATTACCAATTATTGTAATTTTTTTTAACAAATTACATTACATTCACCCAATCAAATCCCAAATTAAACATATATTAAACAAATGGAACAAAATCAATTATCAATTATTGTATATTTTAAAATGAAACAACAAATATATTAAAAAATATAAAATAGGGTAACCCAAAATCAGGCCGAAACTGATTAGGAATCGATAAATAAGGTACCTTATTTAATTGGGTAGATTTTGGTTCTAAAATATTATGAACCGATTTTTCCGGGTAGGTTCTGACCACTCATAATCGAAACTAGAACCAGTTTTGCTCACTCTAGCCGAGTCTGGTGGAGAGTATTTGATGAGTGGTATTTATATCACTTATTCCCACTCATTTGACCTAATATTTTGTATAGTTTCTTGAGTTTTGTGAACGTTTTGATATGTTTTGTGTTATTTTGTAGATAAATAAAGTTTGGAAAGCATTGGAGGCAATTTGGGGCAAAAACGGACAAAAATGCGTCAACAGGGATATTTTGGTCTTAAGCGCGTCGCGACGCCAAAACTTCCGCGTCGCGACGTCTAAAATGTGCCGAACAGTGCTAACGTGCGCCGGGTCCACAAATCAGAATCTGAGAAAAGTTTGACTTTGCTAAAATGCGTCGTGTCACGTGTCACCATCACAGCCGATCTGCTAACATGCGCCGTGCCACGTGTCATCATCCTACGGTGCCGACAGTCATCATCGCCACGTGTTCCACGTGTCATTCCATGTCATCAGCCACGTCAGCAAGTCAACATTGCCACATCACCGCCACGTCATCATCAGCCAATCAGGAAGTGACACGTGTCGCAATTCTACGGTGCCGACAGTCTCTTTCCCACGTGTTGCCATGTCGTCGCCACGCCATCGCCACGTCAACATCAATTATTGGATATCCTATCCTTATTTGACACGTGGCGGATAAGAATCTCAGCGACCAATCAGAAGCCGCCACGTGTCACAATAATTGAAGCCCAACCACTCTGCCACGTGTCACCTTATCAGCTTATCAAGAATCTTCAAACCAGCGAACCAGAGCGTGCCACGTCGACAAATCTGGCATCGCGACGCTGAGTACCTGGCGTCACGACGCTGGATCCTACCGAGGCCTATAAATTGAGCTCGAGATTTCAGAATTCAATGCACATTCCTCTCTCTTAAATTCTTTCTAAAGAGAGAGTTTATCTCTCTAGATTCTTTAGTTTTTAGTTTTTTTTTAGTTTTTTAATTTTTAGTTTTGTAATTAATTTTAATTACGTTTTGTAATAATAGTAATTTAATTTTTACTTTTTACTTTTTACAGTTTTTACTATTTACCATGAGGAGGTAACTCCCCCAGCTATGGTGAAAGGTAATTCTTTGACTGTTACTATTTAGATTAATCTTCCTTAAAAATAATATATTCACTATTTAAAATATTGACTTAAAAAGGATACCGCCAGATTGGTCGGTTGGTAATTCATTTTAATCTGGTTTAAACCTGAATAATAAAGGATACCGCCAGATTGGTCGGTTGGTAATTTAATTTTGGTTCCGCCTTTATAGCTGGTTGGACTTAATTTGACTTAATCAGGTTACCGCCTATATGGCTGGTTGGAGAAAGAATCACAAGTTTATATATTATTTTATGGGAGATATCTAAATTAGTAGTAGTAAAAGTAATTCCTTTTACCTTAGCATTTTATTTTATTTTACTTTTCAGTATTACTTTATGTCTTTTACTTTTCAGTATTTTTACTTTATGTCTTTTACTTTTAAGTTGTTACTAGTCCTAGTCATGTGTTAGTTATATGGGGTTGTGATGAATTCTAATATCACCGGTTTATAAGGGGTTATTTTATAGTTTGGGTAATTTAAAGGTTTACTTATTAAGTCTTAAGCTTAATGCTTCTTGTTGTCTGATCACCAATAAGATTGATGTGGTAAATCTAAAATGAACTAGACATATGGATTTTAGGTTTCAGCCTTAGACTTAATAGCCCACGATCTTCCTTGAGGATAGATAACCCTTTAATAGATTTCCTTACATGATAAAGAATCAGGTTACCGCCTATATGGCTGGTTGGAGAAAGAATCACAAGTTTATATATTATTTTATGGGAGATATCTAATTAGTAGTAGTAAAAGTAATTCCTTTTACCTTAGCATTTTATTTTATTTTACTTTTCAGTATTACTTTATGTCTTTTACTTTTCAGTATTTTTACTTTATGTCTTTTACTTTTAAGTTGTTACTAGCCCTAGTCATGTGTTAGTTATCTGGGGTTGTGATGAATTCTAATATCACCGGTTTATAAGGGGTTATTTTATAGTTTGGGTAATTTAAAGGTTTACTTATTAAGTCTTAAGCTTAATGCTTCTTGTTGTCTGATCACCAATAAGATTGATGTGGTAAATCTAAAATGAACTAGACATATGGATTTTAGGTTTCAGCCTTAGACTTAATAGCCCACGATCTTCCTTGAGGATAGATAACCCTTTAATAGATTTCCTTACAGGATAGAAATATACATGTCGGGCGGGGGTAGCCATAATTGGAACTTAAACTTAATGAATCCAGATAATTTGGTTGACATAGACATATGGTTCAATTGGGTTAAACTGGGTATTTGCGTCTGACCATCGACAGAGGCTTTTGCATAATTTAGTGTTCCAGGTTAGTAAACTGATTTATTACACAAACATAAAATAATCACTTCATCTTTAAAATGATATTAGAATGATTTACAACTCTAGATCTTTGTGTCTTTTGTTATTTTCCTTAATATTTTCTTTTGTCTTTTTTATTTATTTATTTATTTTGCAAAACTACAATCAACCAAATCAACCAAGCAATCATTATCTTATCCCTCAATTAGATATTTGTAAATAAATAGATTCAATAATTAATAACAACAGTATGAATTAAGTCATCGTGGGATCGATATTTTTATACTACTTGAACGATACGTGCGCTTGCGTTATACGTGTGTGTTTAGGCCGGTCAGTATTATATTGATAGTATAAGCTAACTTATAAATAATAGAGTACAAGATAGAGAATAAGTTAGCATAGAAAAATAATATCATAATATCATATTATAATTTTATGAGAGTATAAAATAATATTAATTATGTGTTTGGTTTATCATTTAAACGTTAGTTTATAAGCTCACCAAACTTTATATTAGATAGTACCTAAAAAATTAAAAATATATTTAAACTTACTTATACAATATCTATAAAGGAAAAAAAATCACTATTTATGCACCGTTTAGCGTAAAACTTATTGAACTTATAAGTTAGTGCACACGTAAGTATTTAAATGTTACTTCAAACGTATAATTAACGCTAGCTTATATTTTCATAAAATTGGAATCGCACAAACACAAGATTATCTTTTTACAATAATATTAACCTTAACTTAAACTCTAATATTTGTTATATAACTTATAAATTAGTGTATGTTTTGAATGCAATATTATCTATGAAAGTAGACACGGCTAAGGTTCCGGTTCGGAACCGGAACCGTCTGGTTGAACCTAACTGGTTCGGTTAGGGTTCCTACCCTAGCCGAACCGGTTGGAACCGCTGGATTCGTTCGGTTCCAGCGGTTCCAACCGGAACCGGTTTGAATTTATATAATATATTTTTTTATTTTTTAGATAAGAATTTTATTTGTAATTTAATGTAATTATGTAATGTAATAAATTCAAATTCATAATTTTAAATTATGTTGATTTATCAATCTCAATTTTTTATTTTCAATAAAAAAAAAACGGAATAGAACGGTTCGGTTACGGTTCCGGTTCCACTTTAGTGTGGAACCGTAACCGAACCTGAATTAACCGGTTCGGTTCCGATTCCAGATAAAGTGAAACCGGAACGGAACCGAACCGAACCGCCGGCAGGGTCTATATGAAAGTCCTTAATATCCTTTACCACAAGCCCCCCATGGCCAACACCGAGGGACCACCACATCGTCGTCTGATCTCGTGATATAATCCTTATTCAAGTCCCTTAGCCAATGAAGACAGCCCACGTGGGCAAGCATGAAGATAGCCAATGCTTTCTGGGCATTGACGTCTCGTATAAAGTATAATTATTTCAGTGGCTAATATTTGAGATACTAATTGATAACTGGAGAAGCAAGTTATAAAAGACATGGTTCAGCTTCTCTCTGATCCAGCTGCCACTGAAGTACCAATCAAGAAAAAATAAATGCTCTCATCCTCAACCCTTGATTTTGTTTGTACTTTACAGTTAACAAATCCGATGGTATCATCAAATTAGGAATAATATAATAGTATTATTCTCTGAAACAGTTGACTACCGTTAAAGCAACGATGCAAATTAAAATGAATGTTCAATCAAATGTTGACAGTACTAACTACTAAGGGATTGACAGGTCGGGTGAGTCTTCTGACTCTTTTCAAATTTTACGAAATTCAATCGGGTCGGGTCATATAAGTTGATAAATCTAAACCCAGGAAATTGAGTATGCAAACCCAGAGTGGGTCGGGTCTGCGAAAAAATAAGAATTTTTTTTATTAATTATTTTTAGACATAAATATTAATTATTTTATATCCCGGAACTTGTCATTTATATAAAATTTCAAGATAAAAAATAATAAACAACTGAAATAATAGTAAAAATTTTAAAAAACTAATAAAATTTTTAAAACTTATGAAAAAATATTTTTTCAGATCGAATCGGGTGACATAGTCAAACCTGTGAACTGACCCGTAAAAAATAGGTCGGATCGGGTCAACCCGAAATTACATAATTTTTTTAGAACTCCACAGAATCGGGTCGGATCATATTGTATTAAACGTTGGGTGTTGGACTAAATTATATTAATAAAAATATCCAAATCAAACTATAATTGATCATAAAATTAGGTCAAGTTTAGTAAATATTATATTTAAAAATATTTGAATAAAATAATGCAAATTATTTGAATATATTAATGCAAATAATGTTAGCTAATAAATTTTATGCAGAACAACCATTCAAATTAATAGATAATTAAATTTTTCGTATTAATAAGTGCAAGAGTCGTTTTGTAGCTGATGTCATGTACCCCATGAATGGTTTGGAGAGTCCACGCCCACTTCTGAAACAAATTTTCAGGTTAGAAAAGAGTCGTGTTATGGTTTCTCAAGACTTGTTGAACCTCCTATACAAAAGAATAAAATATTAAATGTTCAAAGGATCATACTTTGAAAAATATAGTGTGGGAGCAGAGGAATTTTCCGCAGCAAATGACTCGCTATGTATTCTCTCACTACAAAAATAAAGACTTTTAGCATCGTCAAAGTTTGACGTTAAAAGAGGAAAAAGTCGACAATATGATGACATAAAAAATGGACGCCGAATATTTTTAACATCGCAGAAGATTTATCGACGTTAAATATTACATTCTACATCGCCATCTGTTGTCGATGAAATCGATATACGACGACGTAGAAAGTGTACTTTTAGCGTCACCAATATAGTGATGCTAAATATAATAACTTTTAGTTTCGCTAAAAGGTGAATAACTAATGACATTGACGTTGTACTATCGATACTAAATATAAAGATTTAGCGTCTCCACTAAATATATCGATTTAGCGTCGTCATTATCGCGATTTAGCATCGCCATAGTGGCAACGGTAAATCTATTTTAAAAAATTAAAAATTTTAAAAATATGATTAAAATATATATGTAATTATCAATAATTACATATATATTTTAATAATATATATTTAAAAAACTAATTAAGAAATGGAAAAAAATATAAAAAAATGTTTTAAATTACAAAAAAAAAAGTACATTAAATAAATAAATAAAATCATGCATATGACGATTAGTCGAGGTCGGTGCTGCGTGTGTTAGGACTGGAGGAACTGTGGAGGTCGATCATGTAGCACTGATCTGAGCGTGCGATCTCTCCATAAGCGCCAGCAAGTTCGCCATTTCCGATGAGTTTAGTAGTTTACAATGGATTTTCTCCATGGTAAACCAACATTTGATAGGTTACTGAAATTCCCAGCATGTATAAGTGATTCATAACTTCGCTCAAATGCTTATTTCTCCTATTCAGGCATTTATTACACAAACAACGCACACGACCTTCCGCATCAGCAACTCGTTTCGTTACTTTCATAAATTATTCCACTCCTTTACGGTATTCGATACTCAAACTATTGGGCACACTCATCCAATTTATATCAATATCAATAAAATATATACAAAAATATAACAAAATGATAAATTAATTAAAATTAATTTATGTACAACATATTCACTTAACAATTAAATGGTAACCCAAAATCAAACCCTATACATACATACCTATCCAAAATCAAATAAATCATATTAATTATATGCACTATCAATTAAATATATAAACTAAATATTTATTTTATTATTTCTAAAACCTCATTTTATAGGATTTACTCAAAATACATAATGGGTAAATAAAATATTAGAGTAATTGAGATTATATGCACCACCAATTCAATTCATAAACTAAATATTTACCTAATTAAATTCTAAACCCTAAATACATATTGGGTAAATAAATTATAACAAAAACAGTGATACATTAGAGAAAATACACATTTTAATTAGCTTATTGTTGGATTTGGGGTTGAAAATGTGTATTTTTTTGTCATGGGTTTTTGAAGAAAAATGAAGAAGAAGAATGAAGAAAAAGAATAATAGGTCGTGGGTAGGCGGGATTTTTTAAAGCCTTTTAGCGTTGTCAGAAATAGTCGACGCTAAATGTGATACATATAGCATTGCCTA
>SKCR01048010.1:0-41043 GCA_019454045.1 Zanthoxylum bungeanum | reverse complement strand
CAAACCACTCATTGGCATATCAATGTTGGTATATGTTGACGACATGATAACAATGTCCAGAGAGCCAGAATTGCACGTAACCGACCTGAAGGAAACCTTTGAGTTATTGAGGAAACACAATTTAAAGCTCAACCCGGAGAAATGTGCTTTCGGAGTAGCCTCAGGGAAGTTTTTGGGTTACATGGTAAGCTCCCGAGGCATAGAAGCCAATCCAGAGAAGATCCAAGCCGTAATGGACTTGAAATCACCTAGGACGGTAAAAGAAGTGCAAAGTCTAACCGGCATATTGGCCGCGCTCAACCGATTCATCTCCCGAGCAACCGAAAAGTGCCACCCTTTCTTCAAAGTCATCAAGAAGGCCAAAAAGGAAATCGACTGGACGCCGAAATGCGAGGAAGCTTTCCTACAGTTAAAACAATACCTAACACAGCCCCCGCTTCTAGCAAAGCCACTACTGGGAGAAACCTTATACTTGTACTTAGCTGTATCAGAGCACGCAGTAAGCTCAGTGCTGATACGAGAGGTCGATAAGGTCCAAAGGTTAGTATATTATGTCATTGATTACTGCAGCCCGGAAACTACGACCCTACTTCCAAACCCATCCTATTGGGGTTTACACCGACTGTCCTCTAAGACAGATTCTACAAAAACCAGAAGTTTCGGGCAGGCTAATGAAGTGGTCGGTAGAGTTAAGTGAACACGGCATTTCTTACCTCCCAAGAATGGCAGTAAAGGGGCAAGCTTTGGCATATTTTGTCGCAGAATTCACAGAACCCCAGGTTTTGACTGTGGAGGAAGGCAAATGGAAGATGTCAGTAGACGGATCTGCCAGCTCACAAGGCAATGAGCTCGAATCATATTGAAAAGCGACAAAGGTGAAGATGTATTGTTCGCCCTGAGGTTCACCTTTTGGCCACAAACAATGAGGCAGAGTATGAGGCAATCCTGGCCGGTCTTAGGCTATGCGCGGTGGTAGGAGTCCGCGACGTAGTAATAAGAAGTGAATCTAAGCTAGCTGATCAGTAGCTGAAAGGCGAATTCCAAGCCAGGGAGCCGAGTATGATAGCCTACTTGGTTGAAGTAAAAAGGTTGGTGGGAAGAATGAGGAACGTACACTTTGATCAAATCAGTCGAGAAGACAACTGCGAGGCGGACTCCTAGGCACGGCTCACATCTTCGATAAAATCAGAGAACCCCAGAATGGTCCCTCTAATCTGCCTCCGAGAAAAGAGCGTGGGAGAACTCGAAGTAAAATTATTGGATGAGGAAGACAAAGCCTCGTGGATACAGCCAATTAAGAAATATTTGGAAACATGGGAGACACCCGAGGATAAGAAGGAAGCCAAGAAACTAAAATTCAAAAGCACCAAGTTCTCCCTGATCGAAGGAGTGCTCTACCGGAGGGGCCACACAGTACCCCTCCTAAGATGTTTAGCGGAAGAAGAGGCCGATTATGTACTCAGGGAAATTCACGCAGGCATCTGTGGGAGTCACACCGGAGGACAATCAATGGCCTTTAAAGCTTTAAGGCAAGGGTTCCATTGGCCAACTATGCATCAGGACGGCATGAGAGTAGCCCGGAAATGCGAAGGATGCCAGAAGAATGCCAATATCCACCACCATCCAGCGGAGTAGTTAACCACCTTGTCTAGTCCCTGGCCATTCGCTCAATGGAGCCTAGATATCATCGGACCAATGCCAAAGGGACGTGGACAGGCGAAGTACGCCATTGTGGCCATAGACTATTTCACCAAATGGGTGGAGGCCGAACCCCTATCCACCATCACAGAGAAGAAGGCCACAGAGTTTTTGAAGAAGAATATTATCTGCAGGTTCGGAATCCCACGTGTCGTCGTCACCGACAACGGAAAACAGTTCAATAGCAAGGGATTCAGGAAACTCTGCGAAGACCTCCAGATCGCTTAAGGTTCGCCTCACCAGCCCACCCCAAGTCAAACGGACAGGTTGAGGCGGCAAACAAAACCATCAAGCAAATCTTAAAGCTCGGCTCGGATCTTACAAGAGCTTATGGGTCGAAGAATTTCCAGAAGTACTGTGGGCACACCGGACGACCTATAAAGATTCTACAGGGAGACCCCGTTTTCCTTATCATACGGGTGTGAAGCAGTTATTCCAGCAGAGATCGGGATAATTACCCACAGGGTCCGTCATTTTGAGAGCGGAAAGAACGAAGAGCTTATCAGAAGCCACCTCGACCTGATCGAGGAAAAAAGAGAGAAGTCAGCCATGAGGAAAGCAGTTTATCAACAAAGGATGGCCCGCTTCTACAACAAAAAAGTTCGAACTCGCGACTTTCTCCCGGGCGACCTGGTATTAAGAAGAGTCACTCTGAACACTCGAAGGCCGTAAGAAGGCTCGTTAGGAGCCAAGTGGGAAGGGCCTTATAAAATTACAAAGGTAGTAAGGCCAGAGGTCTATATCTTAGAACATCTGAACGGCACTCGATTAAAGAAACCCTGGAACACCGAGATGTTAAGAAAATACTTTCAATAGATTCTTTTTTGCAGCAACCCGACAAGAGGTATAAGCTCAATGTAAAGTCTTTCTCGAAATGTCCCGCAGAGAGCTGTAAGAAGGGCAGTATGTCCCCGAATATGAATAAAACTTTCTCTTTTCAAAAATTCCACCCACTCTTCTAATTAAAATTGAAAGCCACATTCAAAATTCTGGGGACATACTCGATACGAAGGGATGATCAGAGGTCGAGGCATCAAACCCATAACATACCGATCACAAAGTGCTACCATAAAAATCTCGGGCATAGACAATCCGATCTAACTCGCTCCACTTTCAAAAGATCGAGACCACATCAAGGGGGAAGAAGTATAAAGGAGCACGAGAACTCTTCGCAGTAGCCGGAGCACAATTACCCCACAGCTTAATATATCGGGGACATTCCGGGATGGTAATCACGGGGAGGGTTGCCCCCGTAGGATAACCTGCCTAACCAGTTTTGGAGATACAAACGCAAGGAATGCGTTACCATATATTTTGCCTACCCGATGGATCCAATAGAAGCATAGCACGGGGAGGGATGATACCCCCGTGACAATTGCTTACTCTAGTGTTACCAAACATAAGGAGAAAAATACCCTTATTTTTTCAAACACTCTCTGATCCTCAGCTACCTGATTAATGGATCCAAGAGAAGCATAGCACGGGGAGGGATGATACCCCCATGGCGATTGCTTGCTCCAGTGTTACCGAACATAAGGAGGAATATGCCATTAATGTCTCGGACACTCTTTGATCCTTATTTCTTTGATCATTTGGATCCAAGAGAAGTATAGCACGGGGAGGGATTGTGCCCTCGTAGCGTATGTTTGCTCCAGCGTTGTAAGGAGGAGCCCTCGAACAGTACACATGCTCTGTGGAGACCTGAAGTATGGAGGATGTGCCCTTACCATTTTAAAACGCTCTTTGATCCAAATCATGGTTCGCCGGGACTCTGAATTGAAAGATTCAGGATTGTGTTTTGGAAACCTCGGACAGGACGCTGTTTTAAGGAATTAGTGCTGATTATTTACACTTTAGAGTTTTGTTTTGGGATAAGTGCTAAGTCACCCCGCCTTTTAAATTTTATTTTCAAAGTTTTGTTTTTGTTTTTCGCTGGTCTGGCAATGGGACGCCCGTGCCAGATTCGGTAGGGATTCAAAAGGTTGATTCACTTCCATTCCGAATAAATTCCCAAGGAATAATCGGCTCGGGGCTGGATTCGTTCCGCCGAAGCCACTTGGTTAATCGGCTCGGGGCTGGATTCGTTCCGCCGAAACCACTTGGTTAATCGGCTCGGGGCTGGATTCGTTCCGCCGAAGCCACTTGGTTAATCGGCTCGGGGACGGATTTCGTTCCACCGAGGCCAGAGTGTTTCTCTCAGCTCGGGGTCGGGTTACGTCCCACCGAGTCGGCTTCTTTGGACTGGGGATGTAACATTCCCCCAGAGCCAAGTGTTTCTCTCAGTTCGGGGTCGGGTTACGTCCCACCGAGTCGGCTTCTCTGGACTGGGGGTGTAACATTCCCCCAGAGCTAAGTGTTTCTCTCAGCTCGGGGTCGGGTTACGTCCCACCGAGTCGGCTGCTTTGGACTGGGGATGTAACATTCCCCCAGAGCCAAGTGTTTCTCTCAGCTCGGGGTCGGGTTACGTCCCACCGAGTCGGCTTCTCTGGACTGGGGGTGTAACATTCCCCCAGAGCTAAGTGTTTCTCTCAGCTCGGGGTCGGGTTACGTCCCACCGAGTCGGCTGCTTTGGACTGGGGGTGTAACATTCCCCCAGAGCTAAGTGTTCCCCGTAGTGTATGTTTGCTCCAGCTTTGTTTGTTGTATGAGCCTCAACGGCAGCCAGCTCCAGATTTTTTATGTTTTTCTTCTTTGCGAACAGCTCGGCTTCCGTTTCAGAGAGTCGGTTCTGAAGCCTCTGGGCTTGGCCGCCCTCGGACAAAAGGCTCAGAAGAAGATCCTTATTCTTGGCCGCAAGATAGGTCGCCTGCCAAAAAGAAACAGAAAATCAGAAATCAAACTAAGTTATAAACTCACGGCGGGAATAATGGAAGAATAACTACCTTTGCCATCTGAGAACACAACAGGGTAACCACATCCTCGGGAGAGAGATCTTCGTATCTCGGAATTTTGGCCGGAGGGACCGCCTCGGCCAGTTCATTGATTGCCGGCACCAGATGAGAAGTGGCGTCCCGAATGTCCTGACCGAGGTCGTCTACTCCAAGAATCACGGCGCCTTTCTATTTTTTGGAGGAACCCTCCGGCACTCTCTTCTCTTTCCGAACGGGCTGCCTCTTACTCAGGACCCGTTCCTCCTCCGCCTCTCGGACCAGCACGGCTTCCTCCGCCCCGAATGGACGCTTCCTTTTTCTAGTAGGTTTTGATGGGCTGACAGGAAGGGTGGAGACTGTTGCGATACCCTAGAAGGTGAAGATAAGCTTTTGATAGCCAACGGGGCCGTCTCCTCAGTCACTCCCCTGGCCTCAGCAGTCGCTGGCCGTCTCCGAGAGGGCCCGGTCCCAACCTGGCCAGTTTTCTTTGTCGCACCAGCAAGTTGATCAAGGTATTTTGGCCTTCTTGACATGCCTACACAAAAAAAAAGAGAATAGAGAGAAGGAAGAAAGCGAGAGCAAGAAGAGTGGTCAGTCCAGAATCTGAGCAAGAAAATTCAAATCATCATCATGCTAAGCAAACAATGAGACTGGTTAGAAGGTTAGTAAAGCCCACCTATCCGCCCCGGGACCTTCGGAGGAGCAGTCCGAATCAAGCCCGACTCAATAAAGGCCTCATCGTTGACCAATTGCTTCTAATGATCGGCATATAGCCGAGCCCAGCGCACCCGCGCCCGGACCTGGTGGGAAACCTTAGGAGCATCCCTCCAACAAGCTAGGAAGAGTCAAAGCAGTTAGAAATCTATCATAAAGTCAAAAGCAGGAATACTGAGGGTTAGATTCCTAACCTCCCGCTCTAAAGATATCCGAGACAGAAACCTATTCATCATAAGATCTCAGGACCCGTCCCCAATCTCCAGTGGCCCAGAACCATAAGTCCTTGAAGTTTTTGTTGGAGTCGGGGAGTTTGCCGACAATATGTGACGAGTCGGCATAAGTAGAGAGGTAGTACCAACCATGGTGCGTTCTTGGGTTGGCCTTCAGTCGATACAACATCTTCACTTCTTCAAGACAGGGTTCGCCGAGCCCCGCCCGACTCCAAATCACAGATAGACCGGCTAGAATCCTCCAGCTATTCAGACTCAATTGGCAAGGGGCGATCTCCATCTCGGCCAGCATCCAGGCAAAGTAACATTGAAGTGGTAGCCGAAGACCACACTCAAAGAAAGCCGAAAGAAGGGCCACCGAACCCTCATCAGGTTGGCTAGCACGATCCATTGGCCCGGGGACTTCAAGGGCGATATCTATCGGAATGTCATATCGTTGCCAGAGCAGTGTGAGGTCGTCTTCAGTTATCTTGGAAGGACGGTCCATGTCCAGAGCCGATGAGTTAAAATCACCGGGCTGTAGGTCCTTCCGAGGGATCCTCTGATGGTAGGTATTTTGTTCAATTTCGGAAGGGGTGAGGGTAGTATCAAGCTCCTCTATACTTGGAGCCCCCGAGCTCGAGGAGAGCTCTTCAACAGGGGGAGTCGGAGGTTTAACAGGGTTTGCAGAGGAAGACCTGGTGTCAGACATCCCTGACATCCAAGAAATAAAAGAAAGAGGGGGGAAGTCAGTCTATAGCTAATTTCTGAAGCTAAGCTTGTGAGTTCTAAATGCCCTAATAACATCGATCAAGCCATAAATCTCTCCATAGCAGCACAAAACCAAAACACAAAAAAAAGGGAAAAGAAAGGAACAAAAGGGAGCAGGATTCGCAACACATGGAAAGCAAAAGCAAAAAGGTCGTTCAAAAGACTTACTTGTTTCTTTTAGAAGGGTTGCAAATTGCTCGGAGCGGTCTGGTCGTTCTGAGGATTCACTGGTCACAGCTAAAAGAGAAGAGTTCTCGTGGATTGGGAAGATCGAAGAGTTCGTGAAAGAAGGCAACATTGTTTACTCCGTTTTATTATAGTCTGATCGGTGCACTTGTGGCCGTTGGATTGAGCGAAAGCGTCAGATTTACACCATGTGTCGCTTTTAAAATGATTTTTCAGAATTGGATGGACGGCTGAGATTAGACGTCTTTTTAACTGACTATAACGGTCAGATTGTTTTGCTTTTGGCGGGAGCACGACAGATGGTTGACAAGTGGCCGGCTCCCGTCAAACCCTAGAAGTGATCCGATGGGCATTTAAGAGGATGTGACGGTTGCGCGTCTCGAGGGGTAAAATTACAGAAGGACAATAAGGGGATTTCACCTCGGTAGGAAGAAAGTCAGACCGAACACCTGAGTCAGACCGATCAGGATGTAAGTGTGGGCCGATGAAATTTCTCCTTCAGAAGATCGGCTATCAGTTCATCAACCGTACCACTCTTATATAGTTCCCGGCACCAACTTGTAGGACTCATTGGAACCGAGAACTATGGGACAGATGTTGATGGTGTTTTCAGGTCCTATGTTATTTAATGAGCACAACATGGGTAAAAAGGGTAATTCCCTTCTTGATCGAGATCATTAATGCCGACCCCACCACATGAGTGTTATAAAGCCAACAGGTAGAGACCAAGCATTTGATGATTGGTGACCGACCACTTTGGCTCGGATGACCGAGCATTACCAGATCGGCAGAAGCATTCTCAGTTCAAATGACTATCATGACCGACCTCATGAAGACCGACCAGATAGCGAGACGTGCTCAGGAAGATAAGGCATCCTATTTTCTCGGATAAGATGACAAATTATCCTACTTTCATAGGGAGAACTGATGAATCAGTGTCTTAATAGGACAAGAAGAGTAAATATAGTCTTAAACTAGGAATCCTTATGGAAGAAGGAGATTAATTCGACTAGGAAACCCTTGTAAAAGAAGGAATCTGATTTCTGCACTATTATAAATATGAGGGTAGAGTATGCTTAAGGGGATCAGAATCAATATCAAGATCATTACGATCAGACTTGTAAACACAAGAGATATCAGAGAAGTATATCTCGGTAATAAAAGTATCATTCTTTTTGTGCCCGTGGACGTAGGCTGGATCTGATCCGCCGAACCACGTTAAATCTCCTTGTTGATTGGTGTATTTATCTGTCTTTTGCTAAATTTGCTTTTGGTTCCCCCTTAACCGAATAAATTCACTATTGAGGGAGGATCGTCTCGGGAGTAATATTCTAATATTGCCCTGAGACCAAAATCCGCCGTCAACAAATTATATATGCAATATCTCCAGTTTAGCAAATTATTTCATTTTGAATTATTAAATATATTGTTAATTCTAAATACATATATTAATAGCTAAAATTTTAAGACCCAACTACAAATTCCATTTACTACTTTAAATTTTATTTTTATTTTTATTTTTTAAACATTAAATTACATACAAATTAATTTTTTCCCGATCCGAGTTTTTTGCCATCCATAAAACCAGGTTGGCTCAAGCATGTTGAGGATAGTAATGCATAGGATGGTACGTCGAGTATGAGTCAATTTTCCATACTCGTTGGATGGAAGCGCTGTGTGAATGGATATTGAATGGGGCCTGGTATAATTTTTGTGTATGATAGTGGTAACATGTATTAAAATTAGTTTTTCCATAACCCGACCTGGATTTTTTCAGAACCCAACCTGAATTTCTCCCATCCCCAGTGTCAGGCCAACTCAAGCATGTTGAGGATAGTAATAAAAAAAATGCCAAAAATTTCTTTAGAGATAGAGCCCATGGAGGCCCAATATAATTTTTTGACATATATTGTTGTTATTTTTTGCTCTCACTTTTTTTTTCTCAATGAGCTTTCACACTACCCTTTAAGGTAATATTTCTCCTCATGGTAGAGCATCATCTTAATGCAACCATAGTACATGGAAACATAGTACTAGCTTACTCAAGGGTAACTTCACTATTAAGGTTATAAGAGACTCTTTGATATGTTAGCCTTCATGCAATTCTAAGATTGAGATAGATATATAGGTATACATTCATTTATTCAATCAATTTTCTCTATTGAAACTATCTCAATATCAAATTTCAAGTCTAAACTAAAATTGAATTGAAGTAGTGCTTGAATATGCAAAGAATCATCTCAAGACAAACTCAACTTAAGAATTCAGTATTGATATCAACCAACATTTATCATTTTCTAAGAGCAAAATTTTTTAATCCATATCAAAATTAAATCATAGGCATGTGATATTCCAATTAAGATATGACTAAAATAAAATAAAATAAAAATTAAACATAAGAACATAAATTTCTACTCCCTACCTCCAAACTTAAAATAAATATTGTCCCCACTAATGAAAAATAAAACAAATAAAATAAAAGGAAAGTTTAGAAACACTTGGATTGCCTCCAATGTAACATTTAGGTTATAGGACTCAATCAGACTTTTTTGAAGAACTTTCTTCAAGGTGGCTTTAATGTGGCTTTAGACGCCATAGATAGGATAGTCCTATTAGTATTAGTATTCAAGCTCATTTTCCAAACAAGAGATGGCAAATAAAGAACTTCTCTACTATGTACTTGCCACCTTCTTCAAACTTTATCTTTTGGAGATATTGAATGGAAAGATGGACTCTCAGGTGTCTTGTAGGATGCTTTACTTGGATTGATTGTGTCATTCTGTCAAGCTCATAGGCGGTTTCAATGATGTTAATTTCCCCATGTTGTGATGTGTCTCATTATACCATGAGATTTTCAATAGGTTCACTGAGATGCTCTTTCCTAACTCTTTGTTCCACAACTTCATCATAGATGTACTCAATGAACGGATGGTTCTCTAAATCAATTCTAAACTCTATTTGCTTAGGTTCTAAAATGGACACCTCATTCTCTATATGGCTTTTCCCTCTCCCCATTATAATGTCATTTTAATTATCTTGATTCCAAAGGTCATCATCAGTGTCACTTGGTAGTGTCCTTTATGTTGGAGTTGGTGCTTGAAGTGCCAATCCGAATTGTATATTTTATTATTTATTAATAAAATAACTATGTTTTCATTTCATACCTTATTAATGGTATTGTCATTATGCGTATTTGATTGATGTATAGATATGTTAAGTATGACATCAAATTTAAAATAGTCTTGTAGTAATACTGGACACTAGGTGGTCCGATATTGGGATAAATATTACTATTATAAACTATTCTTAAAGTAAATATTCCTAGTCGTTGGTTTTGGAATACGGTCGAATTCCTATAGCCTAGAAGACTAGCACATGTCGTATATTGTAATTGGAGTTCCAATGGTTTAACCCGATGTACCGTAAGCTTTGGAATCTCGTATAGACATGTAGGTATTGGTTGGACCGAATATTGAATGACTCACATGTGATTCCAAATAGTTGGAAGTAC
Source organism: Zanthoxylum bungeanum (assembly GCA_019454045.1). Taxonomy (NCBI): domain Eukaryota; kingdom Viridiplantae; phylum Streptophyta; class Magnoliopsida; order Sapindales; family Rutaceae; genus Zanthoxylum; species Zanthoxylum bungeanum. Next base: position 31,081 of record SKCR01048010.1, on the reverse strand, counting down.
ACACCACCATCAATATGAATCTCCTCGAGTCGAGTAGCATATGTAATCTTTTGACTATAGGATAACATTGATTTTGTATGAGATTCTCCACACTTTGATGCCATGTATGTCAGAAATCTTTCACGGTCTGGCCTCTAGATGTTTGTTGGGTGTGGACCGATGTACTCAGTAATCAAGTGCTAAGCAAGATAGGATCTGTCGGCCCGTATATATACCATAAGAGGTTTAAATATCCATGTGAGTAAAGTCACGATTCATAAAGCTTTGGCCAAAGCCGATCACCTAGGGTGGATCACATCAGTTATGAAGAATCATGGACATGTCGACATGAGATGTGCGCCTCGGAAACTTGACGGTATATTCTATATTTCCGGAGCACAACTCGGATAGCCTACAACGGAGGGATTGTTAAACATATATGATGACCTCGACTTGTATAGTTCAGAAAGGTCGTTCGTATTCTTCACGAATTTAGAGGTGGCCGAATTGCGTACATATTAGCTAGGCTTATATGACGAACGTGTCTGAACTTAGAGAGTCCCAATATAAAGTGTCTCATTGGGCACTTGGGTAGCCGATTAATTTTGATAAAAGATAATATTCGATATTATAATTAACAACTAAGATAATCAATGTTATTGGATAACATTGATTATTTACTTTGACCTAATTGGATTAATTGGATTAATTCAATAATTACACAAGGGCTTAATTGTAAAATCATAATTATCTCTACCATTTGATGATATTATGATAATTGTAAGTATGTAATAATAGATGGTTTTGGCTTCATTTAATTGGATTAAATCAAAGTGGCAAACATTTAACTAATCCATTTCCTAATCCTTGTCTTGATTTAATTAGATTAATCAAAGTGGTAGACAATGGAGATTAGTCACACCTAACTATACATATTTGGACAAATTAGATTAAGCTTACCTAAAAATTGATTACAACTTTTATTAATTAAAAATTTCTTAAGTTTTGATATAAATAGCAAGCTTTATGAAGGTTTTAAAGCAAAGCAAAAGCTTGAGAAAGCTAAAAACAAGCAAGAATGAGAGAAATTAGCCTAAGTTAGAGAAGTGTTTAGAGAAGCTTTGTGAGGTATCTACAACATTTCATCTAGGAGAAATCAAGATTGGTTCTTGGGGTGAAGCTTGCTAGCATTGAAATCAAGATTGGATCTTAGAGTCAAGCTTGCTAATCCTTAAAAGTTCTCCAAATATTTCAACAAGGAGAAGTAGATTGGATTTTTGAATCAACCTTGCTAGGTAAATTTGATCTTCTCCAAAACTATATTTTTCATTAGTGAGATATATATTGTTGAATTATGTATTAGATATATAATGTTGAAATTAGGCTAATTAATTATGTTACGATGCTTTGGAAGTATAAACACAATATACTTGTGATTGGGTCAAAATATTTATGTTAGACATAAACATAAAATTAGAGTTTGGAACTCTAAATTAAAGTTTATAGCTATGACTACTATTTTAGAATCACTTGACCACCTTTGGGTGACCTAGAATTGTTCACGAGACATTTCTTATTGGGATTCTAATTTGGTTTGTGTATAAGACTCAAAATTTACGCAAGTGCGTATTTAGAATAAATTTATATTTTTGTAAAAATATTTGATATTTTGAAAAACTTAAATTTTATTCTATAACATATGTTGATGTTGGTTTTGATGTTAAAAATTAATTTTGGGTGTTTTTGAAGGGTTTAAGGAGAGTTGAAAGCAATTAGGGTAATATATCCTAATCCCTTTAGCTATCTGGAAAGAGAGCTGAAGGAAATGCAAAGCAAAATGAAATAAGAAACAAAAAAAAATGTGAGGAGAGCTGGGCGCTACAGTGCGCGCGCGCATTGTAGCGAGTGACCTTAAGTGCGTGTGCGCCATTGACGCGCGCTGAATTTATTTTTCTTAGTTCTTGAGCTTCCGGAATCCGATTTAGTCCCGGTTTTTTTCCTATACACTCGTAATGGAGTATAGTATTTCATTAAATAATTTAAAATTATACCTATGCTTGATATCCATGGGTTAGACCCACTTCCGCTGCACGGGACACCGATCCGACCCTAAGGGTTCCACATCTACCCCAACACCTTGTAGTATATATATCTGGTTATCGACTATTTATCTCACTTGGGCTTCTAGTATTTTCAAGGATGCTGTCTAATTCTGAATTTATGTTTCAAACTTGGCAATCTCAACCTCCAGTTTTCGTAACATTTCATCATTCATTTGCATCATAATTTCTTCCAAAAATGCCTTTGGTTTTAAATAATATCTTGAGATTGTGGTGTATAAAAAGGATATAATAGTTCAATGGGATATGCGAGACCTTTATTGTAATGTCATGTAAAGTTCTGATGATTTTTCCACCCTGAATTGTAGTCGAAGGTGAAATGGTCACTAGAATGGCTACCCCCATATCTCACAACTCATCATTATGCTTTGAAAGACTTGAGCATCCATTGAGTCAATTCTCTCTGACAGCCACTGATAGTTGTTAGCTTAAACAAGAGGCCTCAGAAAACCTGATTGTATCCCACCAACATAGGATGTAGCATAATCTCTTAAAGCTATTGGTTCTTCCATTGCCCATTGGTAATATATTATTTATAACACCTAAGAAATAAAGAAAAACTAGAAATAAAAATAAAATGACAGTCTGAACTTAGGCTAAGATTGATCACTCTAACACTAACTAAAATAAATAATTCCTTGACAACAATGCCAAAAATTTGATAACGATTTTATATAGCGTACAAACACATGTATCGTACAAGTAATATAGAAAAATATCGATCACACGAGTAATTTTTATTAATGTCAACTATCAAAATTTTATCAACTCTAATCTTATACAGACTAGCAATTGTTAGTAATAAATAATTATGAAGGAAGAGTTATTCACAAACTAAAGTGAAAGCAAAGTAATAATAAATTCAAACACACAAAGTAATAAGATAAGAATAACCTAATATCAAAACTTCCCCAAAATATTGTTGTAGACACTGTATTTTTATTCATAGCTCGATGATGAGTCTTTTATGGGGACACCCTCTGAAAATTAGGAAATTATGAGGATGAGTACTTGGAAGGAAAGAACTCCAAGAACATAGCCCAAAATCCAGTTGGACATCATCTATGTCCAACATACCTTCTCTCAAGCCAATAAATCCGGCCGGATATATCGTGAAAATCTTAAATCCGACTGGACATGATACAACTGTCATTGAATGAGCAGATTATCAGTTACCAAAGACACGGGTTCTAATCATGGTCGGCCGGACGTGGAATTAAAATTACAAATCCGGTGGGACATGTGTTAATTGTTAAACACACATGTGAATTTCCAAATGCTAAAGTCACGGACTGATAAACGTCCGACCAAACATACAATTCAAATTATACATCAGGGCGGACATGGTCAAATTACACACTACAATAATCCAGTAACGTCAGATAGAGAGGATAGAAAGAGAGGATTCTGCTCCCCTATTCCATCATTAGACCCATCATTTACATTATAAAAAATAGGGATTGGGAATTCAGGCATGAGGCGAGTTTAGAGAGAAAACCCTAAGGAAATCCTAAAATATCTAAAGACCTTGAGAGAGAAAGAAAAAGAAAACAATATCGATTCATTAAGTTCCTTCCCCTTGGTGTGAATTCTACAAAGACTCAAACTTCATAAAAAGGGTCTTCTGAGCCACGTCATACGTATAGGTACGACATGAGGGCAAATTCTTTATTTATAACACCTTTGAGTATTCTATTTTGACTTAGTATCTCCGGCTGGACATGATACACGTCCGACCGGATATGCACACACCTCCGGCCAATTAATAACAATATCAGACCACATCACTGATTTAAAATTTTACTCATTCGTGTTTGATTTTGGTTTGTCATTGAATAATAATACACATGTAATTATTTACTCTATTGTTTAGTTTCTTATTATACATATTCTCCTTTTTGCTTGTATGCATGTTTTTGTTTACTTTTTGATCCACCAAGGAATCCGGCCGGACTCTAGAAATTAATGAATATATTCAGACCTTAAATACATCAAAAAATTTTGTTCGACTTGGCTTCAACCTAATCTGTTTACTTATTATTTATTACATTGCATTATGTGCTTTTGTGTGTAGTTATCATTTAATATTTGAGGTTCTTCTTATTATGGCATTGTTTATTATTGCACATGTTGTGTTTCTGAAATTCTGGTTTTATATAGTATATCATACTGGACTCCTAGTAAGTCCGGTCGGACATTAGTATCATAGTGTATATCTGGCCTTCGGTAAACTATATCCGGTCAGGACTCTCCAAGGACAGGCAGATGAAATGCATGCTCTGATTTGTTTCATCATTATTTTATAAATGTTGTAATAATTTATGGTTATTTACTCTACTTATTTTTATAATTCATGTTTGTGCATTGTATGCCTTTAAACTGCTTTTGTTTGATACTGCATTATAAGATGTGAAGATACCTCCTTTGAGCGTAAATATTATATTGACATCAGTAAGAGACCATTTCGAACCCAAATAGGTTAAAGATCGGACTTTGCGAGGGGTGTAGTGCGACCTTAAATCATTCTCGGTGTCTCATATCGGGTGGCGACTCCTTTATTCTCCAATTAGTCACCTCATGGGATTATTTATACTCTCTAAAGTCCGTGAGCCCAACAATATAGTGGTCGCTGACGTCATAGGAATAATGGTAAACCCCACTTCACTCTTACAGTTCCCTTAAATCTTTATTATTTATTTATAACTAATAAATTATGATGAATTATTAACCGAAAACTTGAAGTTATGTATTAGATTATTCAATGGTCAAGAAGAAATACATAACTTAGTTCAATTACATATATTCCTCTGATAATTAATCTGATCCAAACTCATTAAGAACGAGTTCTACTTATGGTTACACATGCCCTACGTGTATATTCCTATCTTACACGAAAATCAATTTCTGAATACGATCATGCGTTATCAATTCCTAAGGTTACTAAATTAATGATCAAGTAATAGAATGCATTAAACATAGATAATGATAAAAAAAATCCCTATGAAAGGTCATAAATCAATCATAAAAAGATTTAATTAATAAAAATTCATATTGGGACAATCATAGAACAAGATCTAGTTCATGATAGAGAAGATAAATAAAATAATTATGTTCAACATAATAAGTATAAGAAAAAAAAATAATAAGAAAAGTGGGATAAGGAAGAAAAATCATGAAGGTTGTCAATCTTCAATCTCTGAAAACTCCAATATTCTCCTCTTGATTCTTGTTTGATCTTCATGTTTTTAGTTGTTCTTGAATGGTTATTGTGTTTAGAGAGTATCTTGGCCTCAAAAAGGCTTATTTTCCTCCTTAAAAATCATATGTGAAGTAACCATAGAGGTTCTCCTTATATAGGTATCATAAAAACCAAGTTTCCGATTCAGGTTTGGAGTCTATCGCATTGGTATCACGACACTAGGTTACTTGGTGTCACAACACTAAGTTACTTGGTGTCCCGAAAGTGGCTGATAAGTGCGGTTTATACCCACTTATTCCGACATCCTTAGCCTATTATTTTGTTATGGATCGAGTCATTTAATTTCATTTATAGTTCATTTTATATCTTATTTGTATGAAGCATTAGAATATGAAGAATGGAGCAATTACGCGTTTTTGGAAACTTTCGGAAGCATCGGACATACGCGAGCATATGAAACATCGCGTAGTGAGAAAAATATTACTGGCGCCGCGGTACCCAAGTTCAGACGCCACGGCGCCAGCAAGCAGACGAGTTCCAGCCAAAAGGCCGAGAATAGGGCGCCACAGTGCCATGTTCAGGCGCCACAGCGCCCTCAGCATCTTACAAAAGGCAAAGACCATGCCCCACGGCGTCTTCAAGCTATCACACGTCCATAGTAAAGACCGAGACTTTAGCGCCGTGGCGCCAATTGACCAAGCCGCGGCACTGCGGGAAAAAATAAAGACACGCGTGTTCAAGAGTATTTAATTAGGGTTTTAAAGATGTCCAATGGCCACCACGCTCTATTATAAATATATGACTTCATCTAAAACTCAAGCGGGAGGCTAATACACAGCACAAAACACAAAAACACATTTTTTGAGATCTAATGAGGAAGATTGAAGAGAAACAAGAGGAGATGAAGGCGGTGACGTCCGAAGAGAAAGAAATTCAATTCGGGTTTATCTTCTTGTTTCTTTCTTTAAACTCTAATGATTTCCATTAGATTCACGACTTGTTTATCATTGTTTTTATCTATTGTCATGAACTAAACTCCTTAATTCTGGAGAATGATGTAACTGATGCTTGAACCTTGTATTGTTTGCAAATTTGTTATGAAGTTTTATTAAGTTATTTATATTCTTTTGAGTTTAATGCTTTGTGTTCGTTGGCCACAAATATGATGATATATGTTTAGAATCTATCACTCGAGAGAAAGGATTTTGAATAGATCTAGAGAATATAACTTAGGAGTTTAATAGAGTTCGAGAAAATATATAAGTTCATTTGAAGTTGTTAATATAGAATCACAAAGCGTAATGAGTCGTTAACTATTAGATTTTTATAGAGATATAAAGTCTGTAGTTGATTATATTTTCACTGATGCTCGAGAGAGGGAGTGGATATTTTCGGAGTCTTGACTTATAAACAATATAACTTAACAATGATTAATTGGCATGACAAATACATAGGCGACAGTTAGGTGAAATCAGGATCTAGAATCTTTATCGTATTAGTCCCTCATATATAAGTATTTTATATTTTATTTATTTAATTAAATCTTTGTTAATTATCGTCTAAATAAAGTTAAGATTATCAATTGTAGTATTTAGTGCGAGTTAACGCAATCCCTGTGGGTTCGACACTATTCACTCATATTTATACTAAAACTTGACACCGTACACTTGCAGTACGATATAAAATATCAGTGGCTTGAAATTAGCTTATTTGTCATCCCCTGACTAGGTGTTGTGATATTGGGTTACTTGGTATTGCAACACTAAGTAAAGTTTGCTCTCTAACATGAAATATCGCAACACTGACTTACTCAGTGTCACGATACTACATCACCTTTAATTTCAAGCTTGAGTTTGTCCAAGATTGAGTCTGATTCAATATTTTACATAAATTGAAACATTGTATATAATTGATTTTTCTTTCCAACGTAACTTAAATCATATGGATTAGACATCGAATGTGAAATTTATGGCTAAAATATTAAAAGTTGATCAAATTAAGAAGTCATTGTGCAAATTGATAATTTCATATTTTTCACTTTTTTGCTCAATTATTTATATAATACATCATAAATAATAAAATAATGAATATTAGTACATTAACACATTCAAAAACATCAAAGTGAGGTAAATCATTAATAGATATACTTGAAAAATATATATTATGTCCAATCATCACACCCCCCCAAACTTGAATTATTGTTTGCATTCAAGCAATGACCAAATGAAAACAATAAAATAAATAAAAAATAAACTAAATAAGCCACTTTCATAGGGATCATGATTGCATTTAATGTATGTAATAATCCTTTAAACCTCTAGACGATCCAAGTAGACGAGTTATAGTCTGATAGGGTTACAGTTATAATACTCACAAACATCATCTATAACTACTATTTAAACAAACAAACAAACACACACATATATATATATATATATATATATATATATATATATATATATATATATATATATATATATATATATCTACAAGCATAATATGTTCAGATTTTCATAATAATACCTTAAAGATCACTATAAAAGACGAAGATAGCTTAAAGAAAACTTCAAAATGTTGTAAATAGTCATAACTTCATTAAAAAAATAAATTCAGCTCAATTAAATTCTCACAATTTTTGTGAATCAATCCTATCATAATTTATCCCCTAAATCATCAATCTGAATAATTTTTAATATTGAAAATCAAAATAGAATGATTCAAACCAACATATGTGTCTTAAAGTCTCTATATTTTATCATTAAGCTATGTATTTTTTCTTTAGCATTTATATTGCTGTTATTTTATTCTCTCATTTTTTTTTAATTTATTAATGAGATTTTGCACTACCTTTTAAAGTAGCATTTCTCCTCATGGTACAACATCATCTGAATGCAACCATAGTACACGGAAACATAATACCAGTTTACTCAAGGGTAGCTTCAAGCTTAAATGTTATAGGTGGCTATTTGATATGCTAGCTTTCATGTAATTCTAAGATAGAGATAGATATATAGGTTCATTCAATCAATTATCTCATTTCAAACTATCTTAATATCAAATTTCAAGTCTAAACTAAAACACAATTGATGTAAGTAATTGAATATGCAAAGAATCATTTCAAGACAAACTCAACTTAATAATTCAACTTAATGCATATCAAATTTATATCATAGACATGTGATATTTTAACCAAGATACGACTAAAACAAAAAATTTCAATATAAAAATATAAATTTCTACTCCCTACTCCTAAACTTAAAATAAACATTCTCCTCAATATTGAAAAATAAAACAGAGGGGAAAATAGATATTCCCCAGGTTTTGCATAGTAGACGGGTCCTCGTGGGTTGATTAGTTCACAAAACTACCCCTAAACTTGTTTGGAAACTTGGATCATCAAAAGAAAAGACACACATAAGTAAAAACATAAATAACAAGTAAATAAAATAAAATAAAACATAAGGAAAGTTTAACAACGCTTGGATTTCCATCCAAGTAGCACTTAGTTTATATTCCTTGACCATACTTTCTTTGAGGAACTTCATTCAATGAGGCATTAATGTAGTTTTTGAAGTCCTAGATAGGACAGTCCTATAAGTATTACTATTCAAGCTCATTCTTCAAACAAGAGATGACAAATAAGAATTTTTCTACTATGTACTTGCCACCTTCTTCAAACTTTTATCTTTGGAGATATTGAATGAAAAGATGGACTATCAGAGAGGTCTTGTATGATGTTTCACTTGGATTAGTTGTACCATTCTGTCAATCTAATAGGTGATGTCAATGATGCTAATTTCCCCATGTTGTGATGTGTCCCATTGTACCATGAGATTTTCAATAGGATCACCCTATTGTCTGTTCCCAGCTCTTTTGTTGTAGGGGTTTTTAGGGGCGAATCCGGTAACGCAGCGGAAGCGGTGGAAAATCATATTTTCCGATTTCAAAATTTTCTCGGATTAATTAAATAAACATATTTATTTAATATTCCAATAATCAAATTATGAAATAAAATTCAATAAATCATATTTAGGTGAATTTCCAAATTACCCTTACTTGGTATTTTTGTCCATTTTAGTCCGAAATTGATCAAATCAATTTTGAATGATTCTAAATCATTTCTAAGATGAACTAGCATGTTCAAAACATCAAAACACCAAAAGCAACAAAATCCCCAAATTTTGGACCCTTGGCCGAAGCACCACTTTGGTGCCATTTGTGCACTTTGTCATTTCATGCTTCAAAACACATCAAGATGTAATCCAATCAACATGAAACTTTATATGCATCATATAACATCCAAATACACAACATATATGAAAACCCAAATTTGGAATTGGTCATGAACCCTAATTTTTCAATTTCATCAAATTGGACAAATTAGACCAAATTGGTTAAATCAATTACTTCAATCATCATTCTTCCATCCAATCCAAGTCTCAACACAATGAAACAACTCAAGATAAAATCTAGGTCATTTAAGAGTGGGTCACAACTCTAGATTAGCAACATGGTTTCCAAAACCTTAAAAGAAAGCTTATAACTACAATAGTCACAACTTCTTTCATCACACATGCTCAACACTTCCATCAAAAAATTCCACCAACAAAAACACAAGGAATAAAGAAAGAAATAACCTAAGAACATCATATGTTAAAGCCTAGATCCTAAGGAAAATTTTCCTTTCTAATAGTAAGTTGAAGAAACTTACTAAAATCCAAGCTTCTTTGATTTTGCCTTTCTTTTCTCAAGCTTCCTTTTTGTTTCTTCAATGGAGTTTGTCTTTGTAAAGTGTATTAGGTTATGAATAAAATGAAATGAAAAACAATATATACTTGTAACATTTTCACCTTGGCCGAATTTCACCAAAGGAAAAACAAAACTTGTAATTTCAATTTCATTTCACTTAAATTTAGTCAACTTGCATAAATATCCAAATACACTTTATTAGATATTTAATTAAGTCAACAAAGGCAACTAATATCATTTACATCAAATATCCTAATGTAAGATATTTATATTTTAATTAATTTAATCATTTAACAATTAAATAATCAATTAATTAATCAAATACAAATATATTAAATATATGTATAATATTTACATTAAATATTAAAAACATATATTCATTTAGGATATAATTCAAATAACTCATTTTGACTATTAATTAATGTGTATTTAAATTAATCAAGTATTAAATGTAAATACACAATAATTAGGCAAATGACTATCTAGTCCTTTAGCACGTATCTTGCGTTTAACCTTTAAACGACTTTATAAAAATCAATATTATTTATTAATGTTGCTCTTGTGCTCTATGAGTATGTTTCATTATTGAGACTCTCTAGATTCAGGTATATCCGTCACGAAATCAAATTTCGTGTCCATAATCTATCCACCCGTAGATTATGACGATCACGGATAATCTCGATGAACCATACAGGTCGAGGTCATGGCAAATGTATAATTCCTCCGTCACAGGTATCCGGATAAATCCCAGAGATATAGATGTAAACGTCAAATCTCTACGGGGATTATCCAGTCGACTATTCCATTAGCAATCTCTAAAAGAATGTTTAGAACTAGCTTCTAAACTTTACCACGGGCCCATGGTTTTATCTGATTGCTAATCATATGGACTACCTATGCTCTGATACACAGAACTGACGGATCCTATCTTGATACACATAGGACACCCTGAGGATCTATCTACACCCAACGAACAGGCGGAGGTCTGATCTAAATAGATCGATGACGTGACTGCCATCTAAGTGTAGAAGATGTCTCATGTGCCCACAATGGCATCTCAAGTCTAAGAATCACAAGTGCTACTCAACCCGAGAAGATTCTTATTGACGCTGGTGTACCATCCATTAAGAATCTTCGGTGAGTCGTTCAGTGTTTATCCGTTATAAACACCTACACGTCTATACTAGTCTCCAAGACTAATGGTTTATTGAGAAACCATTGGAATCATATATTCCAGTATACGACATGTACTGGTCTCAACGGGTTTACTATACTGACCAAGTAGTGTAAACTTTGACCAGGAACATCTGAGAATGACAACGTCATGATACTACTCAATGTCAGTTGCGAAGCTTTTGCAACAGTACCATGACTAATCATTCTAAGGTCATTACGTCTTTACCATTTAATAAGATAGATTATATTATAGAAACTGCATATATTATTCATAATAATAATGTTTTACAGAAGTATTCAAAATAAATACAACCGGGAATTGGCGCTCTGAGTAACAACCCCAACAAAATCTCCCACTTGCTCTAGTGCCAATATCGATTGTATCTAATACCCATCGACTCCACGTGTTTATCAAACAGATTCGGAGGTATGTCTTTCGTCAGCGGGTCTGCTACATTATCTTCACTCGGTACCTTGCACACGACAATATCCCATCGCGACACGATATTTCGAATGATGTGGTACTTGCGTTCCACATGTTTCGACTTCTGATGCGCCCTCGGTTCCTTTGCTTGCGCAATGGCTCCAGTATTATCACAGTATAACGGAATCGCATTCTCGATATTTGGGACAACTCCCAATTCTGTGATATTTATTTATCCACACAGCCTCTTTTGCAGCTTCAGAAGCTGCAATATATTCCGCCTCAGTGGTGGAATCTGCTGTCGATCCCTGTTTGGAACTCTTCCAACAAACTGCACCTCCGTTAAGGGTAAAGACAAATTCAGATGTAGACTTTCTATCATCGGGATCCGATTGAAAATCGGAGTCTGTATACCCATTAACTTGCAGTTCGTTTCCTCCATAAATTATTAACTTATCCTTAGTACCTTTAAGATACTTTAGGATATGTTTAATGGCCATCCAATGGTCATTACCTGGATTGGACTGATATCGACTAGTTACGCTAACAGCGAAACTGATATCAGGCCTTGTACATAACATGGCATACATTATGCTACCCAAACACGAAGCATAAGGTTGGTTAGACATTCTAACCTTCTCATCTTCTGTTTGTGGACACGTCTTCTTTGAAAGATGAATCCCATGTCTGAACGGTATATTTACTGTCTTACAGTTACCAAAACTATACCGTTCCAAGATCTTATCTATGTACGTTGATTGGGATAACCCAATCAGCCTCCTTTGTCTATCTTTATAGAGTTTTATCCCTAAAACATAGGAAGCTTCTCCCAGGTCCTTCATGGAGAAATTCTTACAGAGATATGCTTTGACGTTTTGTAACATACCTAAATCATTCCCAATGATTAGGATGTCATCAACATATAGGACTAAAAATACGACCATGCTCCCACTGGCCTTTTGATACACACAGGATTCTTCCGAATTCTTGAGAAAACCAGACGATCTAATAATCACGTCGAATCGGAGATTCCAACTTCGTGAAGCTTGTTTAAGTCCATAAATAGACTTCTTAAGCTTACATACCATACCCGAGTTTTCGCTGGACGCAAAACCTTCCGGCTGTTCCATATAGATTTCTTCATCAAGAAATCCATTTAGAAAATCCGTTTTGACATCCATTTGCCAAATCTCTAGTCATGATACGCAGCTATAGAAAGCAAAATCCGGATAGACTTAAGCATTGCTACTGGTGAAAAAGTTTCATCGTAGTCGATGCCAGGTCGCTGCGTGTAACCTTTTGCTACCAGTCGGGCCTTGTAAGTCTCAACCTTACCATCAGGCCCACGCTTCCTCTTGTAAACCCATTTACAACCGATAAGAACAATTCCTTCGGGAAGCGGAACCAAGTCCCAAACTTGATTCTCATGCATTGAGTCTATCTCGGATTTCATGGCACTTGCCATTTCACGGAGTCGATGTCCAACATCGATTCTCTATAGGTGAAAGGATCTGTCTCTTCAACTAAGAGAACATCCAGACTCTTTTCTTGTATCAAATACAAGCGTTCAGGAGGTCTAGATACCTTTTCCGACCTACGGAGTGTGTGTGTTGAAGGTCCTTCATCTACTTGAACTTCAGGTTCCTCCGTTGGTTCGTTGTTTTCAGGTTGGACTTCATCAAGCTCAACCTGTCTATGATTTCCACCTTCTGACAAAAATTCTATTTCTAGAAATTTTGCGAAGCGAGCTACGAACACATTTCGATGCTCGGTATTATAGAACATATATCCCCTCGTATTCGAAGGATATCTGACAAACCTAAACTTTTGCCCTCGAGGCGAAAGTTTATCTTGCTGAGTCACCCTGACATAGGCAGGACAACCCCAAACCTTAATATAATTTGGTCTCCTACCGAACCATATCTGATACGGAGTCGTAGGAACAGCTTTTGAAGGAATCTTGTTCAAAAGATGTGCGGCTGTTAAGAGATAGTAGCCCCATAAATAATAGGGCAAATCTGTGAAACTCAACATTGATCGGACCATATCCAATAAAGTCCGATTTCTCATCTCAGACACTCCATTGTGCTGTGGAGTACCTGGAGGAGTATATTGAGTGAGAATCTCATTCTCCTTCTTATAATCCATGAACTCACCACTCATATATTCGCCGCCTCGATCTGATCGAAGGCATTTAATATATTTACCAGTTTGTTTTCTACTTCATTTCGGAACTCTTTGAACTTTTCAAAGGTTTCCGATTTATGTCGCATCAAATAGACATAACCGTACCGTGACAGATCATCGGTAAAGGTAACGAAGTACGAATAACCACTGTGAGCAGTTTGACTTAGTGGACCACATACATCAGAATGTACGAGTTCCAGTAAGTTAATGGCACGGTGTCCAACACCAGAAAATGGGGATTTGGTCATTTTACCCTGAATACAGGATTCACAAGTTGGATAGGATTCAATGGTAAGATCTGGTATCAAACCATTCCTAACCAATTGGGTAAGGCGTTTAACGCCAATGTGACCAAGTCTTATATGCCAAAGTTCAGTATTATTAATTACAGGTAAACTACGTTTATTAACTCCAGTATTTAATATATCTTTTGAAGTTTGCAATGTATAATGACCATGCTGGTTTGGACAACAAAGGATCTGAATATTATTACTATCATATAAATATAAAGAACTGTTCTTAATATTAATACATAAGCCTTTTCTATCCAATACAAAAAGTGATATAATATTAGCTACACATCCAGGTACAAAATGGCATTCATTTAACAAAAGTGTCACATTCGGCAATGAGATCTCGCATACTCCCACTGCAAGCTGCATCCAAAAAGTCTCCACTCCCGAACCGCAACTGCATCTCCCCAGGCTTCAGCCTCCTACTTTCCTTCAGCACCTGCAACGAATTGCAAATGTGAATGGGACAAGCAGAATCTAAAATCCAGTTGGATGTAACGGCTTCACAAGCCAAAGATAAATCAATAACTGGAAAAATAAATGTACCTGATGTAGATCCTCTATCTCCCTCAGCTGGGCGATGTAATCAGGACAGTTCCTTTTCCAATGCCCGACTTTGCCGCAGTGGTGGCATTTGTCTTCAGAAGCCCTCTTGGGCTTAGCAATCTTCGCCTGCTGTTGAGGACCAAAGCCTTCTTCTTCTTCCCTTTCTTCTTCTTTCCCTTGGACCATCCTTGGGAAGAAGCAGAGAGAGAAGTAGACCTAGGTGGGCGAGTCGGTACTCCCCTCTTAAGATCCTCTTCTGCCGTGAGCAACATCCTATGTAGCTCCTGGTAGGTACAGACAGTCCCTTCATGTTGAAGTACATCACGAACTGGCGAAATGAAGCTGGAAGTGAACCAAGAATGACACTCCTACCGAGAACGTCATTCAAGATGAGATTATGTTGCCTCAATTGATCGATCAAATCGATCATCTGAAAACATGTGGGCTAACATTTTGCCCCTCATCCAGACGCGCATGGAACAGTTCCATGGCGACTTTGTTAACAATCACTTGTTCTTGGTTCTCAAACGATTGTCTCAATCGCGTCATCATACTATAAGAATCTAGCATACCATA
The DNA here is from genome assembly GCA_019454045.1 of Zanthoxylum bungeanum. Classification (NCBI taxonomy): domain Eukaryota; kingdom Viridiplantae; phylum Streptophyta; class Magnoliopsida; order Sapindales; family Rutaceae; genus Zanthoxylum; species Zanthoxylum bungeanum. The sequence continues at coordinate 15,832 of SKCR01048010.1, read as the reverse complement.
GTACTGTTGCTTGAGTTTCGGAGACAGTGAACTAAGGATGTATGATTTAACCCTTAAATCATCATCCTTCCAAGTTTCAAAAACTTGGCGTTCCTCCTCCGAAGCATCCGCACCCACAGCAAGGGGCAACGGACCCTCAAGAACATATCCCAGCTTTTCGGAATCGATGACAATCCTCAAATCCAATTCCCAGTCAGGGAAGTTCTCAGCACCTTTCAGTTTGTTCGCATCAAGCATACGCGCAAACTGATTTGTGGATTGTGCCGCCATCGCCAATCTATCATATAGATCACGAAAAACGGTTAGCAGAAATCAAGCAGTTTCATATAATATCAAAAGCATAAACTAGATCATGGATTTTTAATCTAAAAATGCCCCTCCCACTAAATCATGCAATACTGTAGTCCCCAAACAGAATACAACGATTTAATATTTAAATTAAATACAAATAGTGAAAAGTGGATCCCGTGAATATATTTCAGCTCATAGCAGAGGCACGGTTTCGCCTACGTATATTCATCAGGTAGACAACTCATTTGTCAATCACTCAATAGTGACTCCTGGGTTTCCGGTCCTGGTCGTTTCTTGTTGTCGCTGCGAAGGCAGGCCCACAAGGAGACGTACCAAGGTTAAACTCGTCAATGATAAACTCAAGTTACTTACGTAATCCTGACAGCTAGGGCACGTTCAGAATTCCGCTTTTACTTGAATTTACCTAGTATATGATATACATCCGGTATAAATAAATCTCTATCGGCTACACCCTCACAGCAGAGGCACGGTCTCGGATGTAGTCACAGAGAAGTATTCATAAACCGTATTAACAAGACGGACCACATAACATGCATCAAATACATAATTACATTAAAACCTTATTAATTAGGGATTTTCCGCTAAGTGTCATACACCCTAAATCTAACCAATTAGATTATAATAAGCATGTATAAAGTCAAGAAAACATGATTAAACATTGATTTATTAAAGCTAATCATTTTAGGGGGCCTAGAATCAGACTCGCTCTGATACCATTTTGTAGGGGTTTTTAGGGGCGGAATCCGGTAACGCAGCGGAAGCGGTGGAAAATCGTATTTTCCGATTTCAAAAATTTTTCTCGGATTAATTAAATAAAAATATTATTTAATATTCCAATAATCAAATTATGAAATAAAATTCAATAAATCATATTTAGGTGAATTTACCAAATTACCCTTACTTGGTATTTTTGTCCATTTTAGTCCGAAATTGATCAAATAAATTTTGAATGATTCTAAATCATTTCTAGGATGAACTTAGCATGTTCAAAACATCAAAACACCAAAAGCAACAAAATCCCCAAATTTTGGACCCTTGGCCGAATGCACCACTTTGGTGCCAATTTGTGCACTTTGTCATTTCATGCATCAAAACACATCAAGATGTAATCCAATCAACATGAAACTTTATATGCATCATATACACATCCAAATACACAACATATATGAAAAGCCCCAAATTTGGAATTGGTCATGAACCCTAATTTTTCAATTTCATCAAATTGGACAAATTAGACCAAAATGGTTAAATCAATTACTTCAATCATCATTCTTCCATCCAATCCAAGTCTCAACACAATGAAACAACTCAAGATAAAATCTAGGTCATTTAAGAGTGGGTCAACAACTCTAGATTAGCAAACGGTTTCCAAAACCTAAAAGAAAGCTTATAACTACAATAGTCACAATCTTCTTTCATCACACATGCTCAACACTTCCATCAAAACTTCCACCAACAAAAACACAAGGAATAAAGAAATAAATAACCTAAGAACATCATATGTTAAAGCATAGATCCTAAGGAACATTTTCCTTTCTAATAGTAAGTTGAAGAAACTTACTAAAATCCAAGCTTTCTTTGATTTTGCTTTCTTTTCTCAAGCTTCCTTTTTATTTCTTCAATGGAGTTTGTCTTTGTAAAGTGTATTAGGTTATGAATAAAATGAATGAAAAACAATATATACTTGTAATATTTTCACCTTGGCCGAATTTTCACCAAAGAAAAAACAAAACTTGTAATTTCAATTCATTTCACTTAATTTAGTCAACTTGCATAAATATCCAAATAACACTTTATTAGATATTTAATTAAGTCAACAAAGGTAACTAATATCATTTACATCAATATCATAATGTAAGATATTTATATTTTAATTAATTTAATCATTTAACAATTAAATAATCAATTAATTAATCAAATACAAATATATTAAATATATGTATATATTTACATTAAATATTAAAAACATATATTCATTTAGGATATAAGTCAAATAACTCATTTTGACTATTAATTAATGTGTATTTAAATTAATCAAGTATTAAATGTAGATACACAATAATTAGGCAAATGACTATCTAGTCCCTTTAGCACGTATCTTGCGTTTAACCTTTAAACGAGTTTATAAATAATCAATATTATTTATTAATGTTGCTCTAGTGCTCTACGAGTATGTTTCATATTGAGACTCTCTAGATTCAGGTATATCCGTCACGAAATCAAATTTTGTGTCCATAATCTATCCACCCGTAGATTATGACGATCACGGATAATCTCGATGAACCATGCAGGTCGAGGTCATGTCAAATGTATAATTCCTCCGTCACAGGTATCCGGATAAATCCCAGAGATATAGATGTAAACGTCAAATCTCTACGGGGATTATCCAGTCGACTACTCCATTAGCAATCTCTAAAAGAATGTTTAGAACTAGCTTCTAAACTTTACCACGGGCCCATGGTTTTATCTGATTGCTAATCATATGGACTACCTATGCTCTGATACACAGAACTGACGGATCCTATCTTGATACACATAGGACACCCTGAGGATCTGTCTACACCCAACGAACAGGCGGAGGTCTGATCTAAATAGATCGGTGACGTGACTGCCATCTAAGTGTAGAAGATGTCTCATGTGCCCACAATGGCATCTCAAGTCTAAGAATCATAAGTGCTACTCAACCCGAGAAGATTCTTATTGACGCTAGTGTACCATCCATTAAGAATCTTCGGTGAGTCGTTCAGTGTTTATCCGTTATAAACACCTACACGTCTATACTAGTCTCCAAGACTAATGGTTCATTGAGAACCATTGGAATCATATATTCCAGTATACGAAATGTACTGGTCTCAACGGGTTTACTATATTGACCAAGTAGTGTAACCTTGACCAGGAACAATCTGAGAATGACAACGTCATGATACTACTCAATGTCAGTTGCGACGCTTTTGCAACAGTACCATGACTAATCATTCTAAGGTCATTACGTCTTTACCATTTAATAAGATAGATTATATTATAGAAACTGCATATATTATTCATAATAATAATGTTTTACAGAAGTATTCAAAAGAAATACAACCGGGAATTGGCGCTTTGAGCACCAACCCCAACATTTGTTCCATAACTTCCATATATATACTCAATGAATGGAATCTTTAGATCAATTGTAGACTATATTTGCTCAGATTCTTACATAGACACCTTAGTCTCTATATATTGCTCCCATTATAATGTCATTATAATTCTTTTAATTCCATACGTCATATTTAGGGTCACTTAGTAGTATCTCTTGTGGTCTATCTCTGGTTATCGTCCATCTATCTCAGTTGGGCTTCCAGTGTTTTCAAGGATGATGCTTGATTATGAATTAATATTTCAAACTTGGTAAACTCGATCTCCCGCTTTTATAATATTTCATCATTCATCTGCATCACCATTTTCTTCCAAAGATGGCTTTGGTTATTGAGGAATCTCTTGAGCATGACCTTCATTATTGAGTAATGTAAATTTTTGATGGTTTTGTCATCCTGAATTGTAGTTGAATTGAATGGTCACTAGAGTGGTTGCCCCCACATATCTCACAACTCATCACTCTGCTCTGAAAGACTTGAGCATCCATTACGTCAATTCTCTCTTACGACCGTGATAGTTGTTGACTTGAATAACATGCCTTAGAAAATCAGATTGTATCTTTTCTACATATGATGTATTATAATCTCTTAAAACTATTGGTTCTCTCACCGTCCATTGGTACTCTATTGTTTGGAACACCAATAAAATAAAAATAAAGAAAACTAGAAATAAAAACAAAAAATATGGTCTAAATTAAGACTAAGATTGATTACTCTAATACTAATGAAAATAAACAATTCCCTGAAAATGATACAAAAACTTGATAACGATTTTATATAATACGCAAATGCACGTATCGTATAAGTAATATAGAAATATATCGAATCCATGTGGAATTGTTATTAATGTCAAATATCAAAATTTTATCAACCATAACCTTATTTAGACTAGCGATTATGAAGGATAAGATATTAACTAACAAATTAAAGTAAAAGAAAAGTAAATAATAAATTCAAACACACAAAATAATAAGATAAGAAGAACCTAATATCACAACTTCCCCACAATATTCCCTTAAATCTTTCTCCTTTCATTATAACTGATCAATTATGATGAATCATTACCCTAGATTATGAAGTTATCTATTAGCTTCTTCCGATAGTCAAGAAGAAATGTCTAACTTAGTTAAATTACCGATATTCCTTTGATAATTAATCTGAGCCAAATTTTGTAAAAACAAGTTCTACTTATGGTTACACATGTCCTACAATTATATTCATATCCTGCACGAAACTCGATTCTATGAATACAATCATGCGTTACCAATTCCCAAAGTTAAACCAAAATTATTTTTCCCAAGTTCATTATGATTTATTACAACTTCCCAATTGGAAATCAAGTAATAGAATGCATTAGACGTAGATAATGATAAACAATTCACATATAAGGTCATAAATCAATCACAAAAAAGATTCAATTAATAAAATTTCATATTAAACCATTGTAATACTAGAACAAGATTTACTTCATGATGAAGAAAATAAATAAAATCATCATGTTCAACATAATATATATAAGCAAAAGAATAAGAAAAGATGAATAAGGAAGACAAATTATGAAGGTTGTCAATCATCAATCTCTGAAATTTCTAATCTTCTCCTCTTGATTCTTTTTTGATTTTCTTATTTTTAGTTGTTATTGAATGATTATTATATTTAAAGAGTGTTTTGGCCTTAATAATATGCTTATTTTCCTCCTTAACAATCGTCCATCAAGTAACTTTAAATGTTATCCTTATATAAATATCATAAAAACTAAATTTCATAATCATTTTTAAAATGCGGTAGCATTGGTGTTACAACATTGGGTTATTTGGTATTGCGGCATTGGTTTTAAATTAGCTTATTTTCCTCCATAGACTTGGTGTTGTGACATTAGGTTACTTGATGTCGCGACACTGAGTAAATTTTATTCTCTGACCTGAAATATCGCAACATGACTTAATCAGTGTCGCGATACTACATCACTTTCAATTTCAAGCTCAAGGTTGACGAAGACGAAATCCATTTTATCCTTGACGTAAACTATAAAATTATAGATGATTGAGTGTTCTTTCCAACGCCACTTGAATCATATTGATTGGACACTATATGCGAAAATTATGATTAAAAAATATATATTACACAAGTTAATAAATCATTGGTGTAAATCCGGAATTTCAGGTTTCACTCTTTTTTACGCCATTCTCCATATAATACATCATAAATAATAAAATAATAACTATTAATATATTCAACACATTCAATAACATCAAAGTGAGATAAATCAATAATAAATACACTTAAAAAAAACATATATTATGTAGATGATCATTTTAAATTTATAGCCTATATAAACCCATTACAACATCAACTCAAATTGCACATTTCACAACACAATCACACTTCAAATTCCACAACTCTTATAAACAAAAAATGTGAAGACCTAAATATACACTTCTTATTGCAACTTAAATATTCAATAAATTACAATCACTAAATGCTATGTTAGTCTGAATAGGCCAGAAATTGATTGTGCATTTCAATTCAGAATTGGAGATTATAAGATGGTATACAAACTTATCTTTTAATTAACACAAATTAGTAATCACATGACATCAGCAAGCAATAATTTAATTGTAATGCATGCAGTTGCCAAGGAAAATAAAAAAAAATAAAAAATCAAATTCTACCCAATTTTTGATATTAATGAAGGGACAAGTTCTACTTGTACGTAAGCAATTAATTAGTACAAAAGGAAATGCATCATGCATCTGGTTGTTCACCAAACAAGGGCTTGACCCTTTAAAATATTATGTGATTCACAATGCAAGAAGATTTCACAAGTTTCAGATGGACAATTTTGAAATGTTCATTCTATAAATTCATATTATGAGTTTCATATTTATTAATTTTTTTTTATTTTTTGGGATGAAATTTGGAAACCAAAATCAAAGAAAGGACCCATCAAGTATGGCATCACACTCCTTTTGGTGATTTCCTTATCTTTCTTTTCAAAATTATTAAAGTAGTTTAATGTGATCCTCCATATCATTAACTTTTTTTATTTGTCATTATGGACATTGCCACTGTGGTGCATATTGGCAAATTGCCACTTTCAAAATTTTCCCCCATGTTTCTTTTTACTTATTCCCTTTTGGGGCTAATATTATATATTAAACTAAGAATAATATTAGTTGCCACTAGGATCAATGGTCTCATATTCTTAAGTAAATTTGAGGGTGTCAGATTGAATCCCTATGGATACTCATGGGTGTGTGAATATTTTAAAAAAAAGAATAATATTAGTTGTACTGTCTAAATATTCACTCACCACTAAATTTTTGTATTTTTGTCTTCAGAATGGAAAAATAATTTAAAGTTTCAAAATTTATTTTTAAATTTACTATTTTAAACATAAATATATAAAAATTCAATACGGATTGAACCCTGGAGAGTACAATTAGCATTATTGTTAAACTAAATTTGAGAAAGTGGTTCGATGATAAAGATTGCTTGTAGAGGAAACTATAACAACAATAATAATATTAATAAATTATAATATACTAGATGAAATTGGAGGATTCGAGAATGAACACATGTTTGTTGAATTATTTGACAAAATTACTCCTCCCCTCCCCTGACAAAAACCCCCTCTTGTCTCCTTGTGATTTTTCAAAAATACCACTACCATAATCAAAAATTCTCCCCAATATATATATATCACCATTTGCCAAAAATTCTATACATATATATATAAATTTAAAAATAATATATATACTTATTTCATTTTATTAATTAAATTTTTTTATTTTATAATTTATTTTTTGTTAAATTTAATTTTTTTTACTCTTTATAAATATATATTATTTTTTATTTGTTTAATAAATATTACAAATTTCGTATTTATTCATTTAATTTTTTGATTCATTTTTAATTTAATTATCAATACTTATGTATTATAAAAATATTCTCATGTATATTAGGAAAATATATATTTTTAGGATTTTTAATGTTGTGGTGTGAACATTCATCGTACGAAGCTAAAGAATGTGCCACTTGTCATATGATTCGTAATCAATTATGGTACTATTTTTTAAATATTTTTAAGTATAGTGGTACCACAAACGAATTAAAAAATGACATGTGGAGTTTCTTCACCTATTTTTTAGTTGTTTTTTAATTTTTAGCACGCGTGACAGTGGATGATTGGCTTGTTGCATGGATGACGTGGTACCACTGTTACATAGAAGATTTTCTCGGAGGGAGGGGGAAAGAATAACCCTCATTATTTGACCAGAAGTTTAAGCTATAGTATTTTAACTTGTCATTGTCAGCATTAGGATTTTAAATCATAAACAGGCTAAATATAGTAATATAAATAAAAATATAAGCTATTGCGCCTATTCCGTTTCAAGTTGGTTTTAAGGCTGAGACATAACCATAGGATCAGGCAGGCGACACACTTCATTTACAAATCGGTTTTTAAGGACGAGTTCTACTCCTTTGTTCTTAAAAGCAGCAGCTTCCCACTTTTCTTTACCAGTTTCTTTCTGTCAATAGGTTACTAAGATTCTATTCTTTTGCTAAGTATAAATAACAGATTTAACTTGAAGAATGCAGCAACAAATGTAAATTGTTAATCAAAAGAGACACACCTTATAGAATTTGGATCATGTTTCAGCGTAAAAATCATCAATGACAGTTCGAACTATCAATGGTATCCTCACGACATGCATACCATCTTCCCAGAATAGGTTTCCGAAGGAGTATCTACCTTGAACTCTTAACTGGGAATAAAATGTTACCTTAAACTTCAGGGTGCTTCTTGTAGAAGTAAATGTCAATGTTGATGGCTCAACTCTAACAGTAGTCCCTGCAGGAGCTTGAACTCTAGCAGTATAGACAGAATTCACAGTACCAACATTTGTAACTTTTCTTGATACGATTAAGCTCTTCTTAAGTTCAGGTATTGTGATAGAAGGCAGATTTAGATTTACAAGAAACTTGGTTGATTTACGGCATGTGGTGGGAGCTCTAGTCATTGAGCTGATGGCAGAATTATTATACCCCATGGCACAAAGGAATTGAACATAGTCTGATAGTTCCATGTCGTATACTAGGCCAGGATCTATGGCTTTGTTAGGATCAACATGACCACCTCCGTAGTCAAATGGGTCAGCCTGCTTGTGAGGAGCTCCCTCAGCCACTAACCATTGAGCGTATTCGTCTTTTAGAGAAGCTGGCCAAGAGTGAGAGAGGGAAAATTATTGATGTTAACAGGCTACTAGAGCAGTCAAAATTTAACAAAATTTTCTCACCTGTTGTGACCATTGCTGACTTGATTGCAGCTGGACTCCATGTTGGATGAATAGCTTTTAGAAGAGCCACAATACCAGAAACATGGGGGCAAGACATGGAGGTTCCAGATTCAATTTTAAAGTTAAATGGCGGTATATTATTTGGAGTCACATCAGCTTGCTCAGGAGATAAAGCGGGGGACCAAGATGCTAAGATATTAACCCCAGGAGCTGCAATGTCTGGCTGCACAGCACCTTGAAATAAAGCTGATCAAAAGAACTACATAAACGATAAATATCTGAACAATATTACCAATACCTTCAATACTGAGGGGGAGAGAGAACTGGGTCCTCGAGCAGAAAAGAAAGCCACTTCTGGTGATATTTGTTGCCCAATTACTGTCTTTGTGAAGCTAAACTTGACTACTGGATTTCTGTATCATAAAACAGGTTCATCAGTAAGAGTCAAGCTACCGGCCATTCGCACACCCTTAAACTATTCCCTTTCTTCTGGGTTCTTAGTACCCATATTATGCACCAAAAGGAAACATGAAGCCATGTATCTTACATGCACAGAAATCAAGACTTTACAAATGTGTATATATTTAGAACGTTACTGTGGTCACTACAAAGTTTTACCTGTTTGCCTCCATGTAAGTGAGCAGAGATGTTCCAATAGCAAAGTCCACTTGGACACAGGGAATACCAAAGGAAAAATGAACATCCTTTGTGGGAAACTTAGCAAATATGAGACCGGCACCCCCAGCTTCCAGTACAGTTCTTGCAGCAGTTGTAGGTGACCTCTGAGACGGTGACTGGAAACAAATAACTACTTTTCCTCTCACTAAGGTCACATTCAGGGTCCCTAATTCACAACTTCTGCTAAGAGTGCACGTTATTAGAATTTTTAAACCTTTACCATTGACTAGGATGTTCAATCAAGATATTCATGCCAGAAAGACGCAAAAGAAAAGGTGTTTATTTACCTCGCACTTTCTTCATCTGCATCAAAGGCAGCAATATCTTCCCCATTCACAATAGGATGAAACTTGTTCAGACCTTCTTTTCCTGTATAAAAAGCCTGACCCTGTTTGAGAAAATAAAATGTATTTCTAAGTTATATGTATATGATAACCAACTTAAACAATTAAAGAGTAGCATCATATCAAAGCTGAAGTGCAAGCAAGGATGTTATATATATTTGTTTCAACAGAAATCTACTAGATTTCGTTAGTCAAAATAATTAAACAGAAATCTACTACATTTGAATAATTTTCATTCAAATCGGATTTCTCATCTTGAACACGAATGGAAGGCTGTTTCTTAGAGTACTATCATATAGAACATAAATTCAACCATATATTTTCCTCTTGTACAAATCATCACATGAAGTTTCTGAATTCATCATGCATACTGAAATATAACCAAAACCTTAGCAAGGAGTATTGAATTATTCAAGAGCTAACCAGTTGGCTCAACTACCATTAGAATGATACACTAGTGCATTGTCTACTCTTTTCAAACTACCAAGACCAGTTGTAAACAAAATGTAACCAATATTTTAGTGATTTCCAGGAATCTGAAAATAACTTCCAGTTATGAAGATGCCGTTCACTTTCAGAAGCTATAAGCAATTAGGCTATCAATGCATTTATTCTGTTGATGCCCAATAGCCTTAAAATTAGACCTAGCCACGGTTCGGTTCGGTTACGGTTCTAGCTTCCTGGAACCGTGGAACCGGACCAAACCAGTCCGTTATTTTTTGGAGGAAAAAAAGAAAAAAAGGTGGTTTGATTCTAGTTCCGAACAGAACCGGACCGAACCTTAAGGTTACGGTTCCAAATTATGTGGAACCGTAATCGAACCGAAATGAGTTTCGGTTCGGTTCCGGTTTTGGAATCGGAACCGTAACCTTTCGGTTCCATCTGGTTCGGTTTCGGTTCCGAACCGGAATCATGGTCGGGTCTACTTAAAATTCCTCTCATTTCCATCATGAGAAAGGCATATTGCAAAAACAATAACCTTTTTTCAAATATGAACATGTTTATTCATTATTCATTTTCTTTTTTCTAGTTGTGCCAATTTTCATGGTTGAAAAGGAAGTTAGATAGTACCACAACAGTCTGATTGTTTCCCATTGTAATAGCTGTAGGGAAAGCTCTATCAATAGTGCTTGCGGCAACAGAGATAACCCATGGAGCAGTATTTATGACAGTTTGAGGATAAGGACCGGAATTCCCAGCGGAGCATACTGCAGAAATTCCTTTTGCTACGGCGTGGAAGGAACCGATTGATATTATATCATCGACATATGTGGAAAGTGGAGGTGATGAACCAAGAGATAACGAAATCACATCCACACCATCAAAGATTGCATCATCAAACGCAGCAAGAAGGTCAGCTGAACTACAGCCACCAGTAGCCCAACAAATTTTATAGATAGCTAACCAAGCTGATGGAGCACCACCTCTCGCCAATCCTTGAGCTAGTCCCATAAAGCTTGCATCATTTACGATGCCACCAGCTGCAGTAGACGATGTGTGAGTACCATGGCCTACAGCATCTCGGGGAGATAAGAATTCAACTCCACTTGAATTCAGCTTTCCAAATTCAGCTTCATATCCTTTAACATACCAACGTGCACCTATAATTTTCCTGTTCAAAATTTCCAGGCATTAAGCATTCAAATTCGGTCAACCTCAAAACCGTTCAAATCAGAAGGGAAAAAAATGCAAAATAGTAGCCTAATTAACACAATTATCAAATACAAGATCCAGATTCCCCATCTATTTGAGTCATCTGTCTACTCGACATAATTATCAATTATTATCATGCCATGGAACCCACGATAATCAAAGCTAATTAAGATTGCATAACATGAATATTACATAAGAGTAACCATGTCATAACATTGATGGATGATATATATATATAGTAACTAGCAAGCAATCATCATTTATTCTCAAGTTGATGGAAACCAGATAAAACTAACTAAGCGTCTTCAGCTTCTGCTCAAACATATCTTGGAAAAAATAACGAGCGAGGTTCTGCGAGCAAGCATGAGGCTTCACTAATGAGAGATGTCATTCCAAGAATTTTCAAGGAAAAAGATGGGGAAACATTTTGGGTGTACCTGCTTGAGGTGAAGACAGTACTCCAACCGAAATGCAGACTAATGATATCACCATTCACAAGTTTAAATCATCACAAGTGAATCATGCTCTGCCTAGTTTACTAGAATTAAACTTTATATTGCAGCAAACAAACAGTATCTCGGTGCCAGGGTTCCACATTCCTTCAGAGATTATAATGCCAAGATAAATGAGTCACACCTATTGCAATTGGAGTGATTAAATCTTTCTCCTTCCTGGCATATCCCATTCCATCGAGATGGAATTTCTCCCATACCCTCATCTCTGAAACTTTCAGACTCTGGCCATATGCCTGCTCAACAAGCAGTGAGAACAAGCTTAAATTTAAATTCCTCATATCACATAAAAACATGCAGCATTTTTACACTGACCAGTATCCATGACACCAATTATTGATCCAGCACCTGAATGACTCTTTGAAAGAATGCCATTCACAATATGAGGATTTAGTTGTAGAAAATCCCAACTTCTAGTTGTGTGCAGACTAAGTATCCTATTCGGTACAACCCGTACAACACCAGGGAGATCTGCACAAACACATCATATAAAACATATCGACGGAATATACTAGTTAATAAAACAAAATTTGGACTAATAAAACAGATTTCCATCACCAACATTATAACACCTGCAGTTTTCTTGGCTTGAGACTCTGTTAAAACTGCGGCAAATCCAGAAAAACCATGCTTGTAGCTGTACAGAATTGATTCCTTAGCAGCTTCTTTGCTGTCAAATTGAAACTGGAAGTTACCACTTAGTTTTAATTACAATGACTAGTCCCCATATGGTTTCTTTAGAGAATACTAATCATTATTGTTAGTGGGAAAAAGCAAGAGTAAAAAAAATACTGATCCATGCATACAAATTAAAAATAAAGGTCGTGGCACATCTGCTGCCTTTGCCACCCTTCAAACAAAGGACTGTATTGATTCAAACTTCCAATTTCCAAACAGAAAGCACAAAAATATATATACACAATACATGGAAACAGGTATAGATAAAAATTGCAAATAATAAATTTCATGAAACTTCAAGATGCATAGGGAAGTAAGTAAAGATTCCTAGTATTGTTCAAATTGAGCATTTCGGTCGAGCCAATGGCGGAGCCACATAGATGTGAGCGGGAGCAAAAATTTGTTAAAATATATCCTATAAAATAATAAAATGTCTTGTTTATTAATCAGATCATTTTGATTTGTTCCTGTTAAAATGAAAGTATCTAACATTTTTATAAAAATCAAATTTTGTCCCACTGAACCAATATTCTAGCTACGCCACTGGGTCGAGCATAGATTAGGAAGAGCAAAAAATAGATTCTAATACATGGAAATAACACTAATAACTTCATTTAATCAAACATATTAATGAGGATAAATGGTGAAAGCAACATAAACATTTTGCATAAAGTTTATTTGATATAAATATAATAGGTAGTAAATTCAGCTAAAGAGAGATGAGATACAAACCTTCCAAGAATATCTGAAAGAATTTCATTGTGTGAATCCTGAACCAGCTGGGGCTCATCATTTCTCCTCTCTCCCATATAAACAATGTAAACCTGTAATAATAGAACATGGAAACCACAACCCATCAACAAAAATGAAAAAAATAACTGAATCAGAAGCTCACACAACAAACCCACATTGCTTGGAGCAGTTGCTAGTGGCTGAAACACAGCAAGAACAAGAATAATGATGCCAAATTGCCAATTAGAAGAAGCAGCAGCAGGAGCCATGAATGATCATAAGAAACCTGAAAGACAAACGAACCACCAAAAGATATTTTGTTCACAATGACAAAAGTTGTGTCCAATGATAAGGAAAGTAAATGGCTTAATGGGCCTGTATGCTTGTGTGTAGGGACCACATTACATACCTGCTCCACTGCCAATAGTTAAGCTAGCATTTACATCAATGGTGAATACATTTAACACACCTCTGACAGAATTACATGATACAAAATACAAATGTACATCATAATGTATGTATTTCTTTTTAGCTTTGTTTGATAGATTGGGTTGAGTCAGAGAAATATTGAGAAAGTGAGAGAGTTATATGAATTTGTAAGAAACTTGGATTTTGTCTTTTTCATGGAGAAAAATTTTAAACTTACAGTACTTAAACGTTGACTTGAATTCCATATGGGGAGGGAGTGAGGTGATGTCACTTTCTTTCTCTTCGTTTTGATTTGCAGTTTGTGCATATGGCCGATGCTTGAAAATTTATGGGAAGATGTCTTATTATTATTATTACTAGAACAAGGTACTCATTTTATGCGGATTAAGAATATATGTAATTATAATTTCATGTCATAAAATAATGTTGATGGTGTTTTTAGGCACTATATAATTTAAAGCAGCACGGTAGGGACAAAAGGGTAATTCCCTTCTTGATCAAAGTCATTAAATGCCGACCCGGTCACATGAGTATTATAAACAGTAAGAGACCGAGCACTTTCATCAGTAACCGACCACTTTGGATCAGCGACCGGGCATTAATCAGATCGGCAGAAGCATTCTTAGCTCGAAGGATCATGATGACCGACCTCATGAAGACCGGCCATCCGGCGAGACGTGCTCCAGAAGATAAGAAATCTTATTCCTACAGGATAAGATATTTAATTATCCTACTTCCATGGGGTAAAATTGATAAGTCAACATCCTAATAGGATAAAGAGAGTAAATATAATTTTGATTAGGAATCCTTATGGGAAAAGGGAATTGTTTCAATTAGGAAACCTTGTAGGAAAAGAAAAGCATCTTAGACTGGGAATTCTTGTACAAGTAAGAATCTGATTTCTTCACCATTATAAATAGGAGGGTAGAGTATGCATAAGGGGGAGGAGCATCCAAAAACATCAGAATCAAGATCATCAAAAAATCATTATTGAGAGACTTGTAAACACAAGAGACGCAAATCTCAGCAATAAAAGTATCATCCAGTTTGTGTCCGTGGACGTAGGTCGGATCCAAATCCACCGAACCACGTTAAATCTTCTTGTCGATTGGTGCATTATCCATCTTTTGCTAAGTTTGCTTTTGGTTCCCCCACATAACCAAACAAATTCACTATTGAGGGAGGATTGTCCTCGGGTGATATTCCCATATTGCCCTGAGTCCAAAATCCACCGTCAACAGTTGGCGCCGTCTGTGGGGACTCTAACAAAAAGCAGTTCACGTGATAAGACAATGGCAGAAGGCGGAAATCACCAGTCATCAGGGAGTTCAACAGCAGACTGGATGAAGAAGATAAAAGAAAGCATGAGGAGAGACATGAAGGAAAATCAAGCCTTTCTAAAATCCATGATGGACCGACTGGAGAGAATGGAAGGGATAAACAACGAGAAACTTGAAGCAGGAACTAGTCGGAGGAAAAGCGAAATAGCGGGAGGAAAAAGGGCAACAGATTCCAAAAATTACCGCTGAGGCCGACGTTTATATCCGGCTCAGGGTCTGCTCTAGTACCTCCGAGGCCGATGCCTATTTCCGGCTCAGGGTCTGCTCTTGTACCGCTGAGACCGATGTTTCTTTCCGGCTCGGGTCTGCTCTAGTACCGCCGAGGCCGATGCCTATTTTCGGCTCGGGGCTGGATTTCGTTCCGCCGAGGCCACTTGATTATTCGGCTCGGGGCTGGATTTCATTCCGCCGAGGCCACTCGGTTATTCGGCTCGGGGCTGAATTTCGTTCTGCCGAGGCCACTCGATGTAATGGATCCGTGGGAAAGCATAGCACGGGGAGAGACGATGCCCCCGTGACGATTGCTTGCTCCAGTGACACCGGACCTAAGGAGGAATATGCCCTTAGTATCCGGACACTCTTTGATTCATTCATCATTTGGATCTGAGAGAGGCGCAGCACGGGGAGGCGTTATGCCCCCGTAGCGTGCGCCTACTCCAGCGCGGTAAGGAGGAGCCCTCGCGTAAAACGCAGGCTCCGTAGTGACCTGACGTACAA